>JALGBA010002142.1:0-12200 GCA_023970755.1 Azemiops feae
AAGCCTCCTTTTGCCATCTTCAAGAACTGCTGTCGGCTTGCGATAAAGCCTCTTTTTGCCATCTTCAAGAACTGCTGTAGGCGTTCGTCAAAGCCTCCATTTGCCATCTTCAAGAACTACTGTAGGCTTCCGTCAAAGCCTCCTTTTGCCATCTTCAAGAATTGTTGTCGGCTTGCATCAAAGGCTCCTTTTGCCATCTTCAAGAACTACTGTCGGCTTGCATTAAAGCCTCCTTTTGCCATCTTCAAGAACTGCTGTTGGCTTGCATCAAAGTCTCCTTTTGCCATCTTCAAGAACCAACTATCGGCTTGCATCAAAGCCTCCTTTTGCCATCTTCAAGAACAGTTGTCGCCTTGCATCAAAGCCTCCTTTTGCCATCTTCAAGAACTACTGTCAGCTTGCATCAAAGCCTCCTTTTGCCGTCTTCAAGAACTGCTGTCGGCTTGCGTCAAAGCCTCCTTTTGCCATCTTCAAGAACTACTTTAGGCATCGCTCAAAGCCTGGTTTTGCCATCTTCAAGAACTGCTGTTGGCTTGCATCAAAGCCTCCTTTTGCCATCTTCAAGAACCAACTATCGGCTTCCCTCAAAGTCTCCTTATGCCATCTTCAAGAACTGCTGTTGGCTTGCATCAAAGCCATCTTTTGCCATCTTCAAGAACTACTGTAGGCTTCCGTCAAAGCCTCCTTTTGCCATCTTCAAGAACTATTGTAGGCTTCCCTCAAAGCTTCCTTTTGCCATCTTCAAGAACCAACTATCGGCTTCCCTCAAAGCCTCCTTTTGCCATCTTCAAGAACTGTTGTCGCCTTGCATAAAAGCCTCCTTTTGCCATCTTCAAGAACTACTGTCGGCTTGCATCAAAGTCTCCTTTTGCCATCTTCAAGAACTGCTGTCGGCTTGGTCAAAGCCTCCTTTTGCCATCTTCAAGAACCAACTATCGGCTTCCCTCAAAGCCTCCTTATGCCATCTTAAAGAACTGCTGTTGGCTTGCATCAAAGCCATCTTTTGCCATCTTCAAGAACTACTGTAGGTTTCCGTGAAAGCCTCCTTTTGCCATCTTCAAGAACTGTTGTCGGCTTGCATCAAAGCCTCCTTTTGCCATCTTCAAGAACTAGTGTCGGCTTGCATCAAAGCCTCCTTTTGCCATCTTCAAGAACTGCTGTCGGCTTGCGTTAAAGCCTCCTTTTGCCATCTTCAAGAACCAACTATCGGCTTCCCTCAAAGCCTCCTTATGTCATCTTCAAGAACTGCTGTTGGCTTGCATCAAAGCCATCTTTTGCCATCTTCAAGAACTACTGTAGGTTTCCGTGAAAGCCTCCTTTTTCCATCATCATGAACTACTGTCGGATTCCGTCAAAGCCTCCTTTTGCCATCTTCAAGAACTGCTGTACGGTACCGTGAATGCCTCCTTTTGCCATCTTCAAGAACTGTTGTCGGCTTGCATCAAAGCCTCCTTTTGCCATCTTCAAGAATTACTGTAGGCTTCCGTCAAAGCCTCCTTTTGCCATCTTCAAGAACTGCTGTAGGCTTCCCTCAAAGCCTCGTTTTGCCATCTTCAAGAACTGCTGTTGGCTTGCATCAAAGCCTCCTTTTGCAATCTTCAAGAACTGCTGTCGGCTTGTGTCAAAGCCTCTTTTTGCCATCTTCAAGAACTGCTGTAGGCGTCCGTCAAAGCCTCCATTTGCCATCTTCAAGAACTACTGCAGGCTTCCGTCAAAGCCTCCTTTTGCCATCTTCAAGAATTGTTGTCGGCTTGCATCAAAGCGTCCTTTTGCCATCTTCAAGAACTACTGTCGGCTTCCGTCAAAGCCTCCTTTTGCCATCTTCAAGAACTGCTGTAGGCTTCCCTCAAAGCCTCGTTTTGCCATCTTCAAGAACTGCTGTCGGCTTGCGTCAAAGCCTCCTTTTGCCATCTTCAAGAACCAACTATCGGCTTGCATCAAAGCCTCCTTATGCCATCTTCAAGAACTGCTGTCGAGCTTGCGTCAAAGCCTCCTTTGCCATCTTCAAAACCAACTATCGCTTCCCTCAACCTCCTTAATGCCATCTTCAAGACTGCTGTTGTCTTGCATCACAAAGCCCATCTTTTGCCATCTTAGGATACTACTGTAGGCTTCCTCAAGCCTCCTTGTGCCACTTCAAGAACATGCTGTCGGCTTGCGATAAAGCTCTTTTTGCCACTTCAAGAACTGCTGTATGCTTCGTCAAAGCCTCCATTTGCACATCTTCAGAACTACTGTAGCTTCCGTCAAAGCCTCCTTTTGCCATCTTCAAGATGTTGTCGGCTTGCATCAAAGGCTCCTTTGCCATCTCAAGAAACTACTGATCCGGCTTTGCATCAAAGCTCCTTTTTGCCATCTTCAAGAACTGCTGGGTGTGTGTCGTGTTGCATCAAAGGGGGGTGTCTCCTTTTTGCCATCTCAGAACCAACTATCGCTTGCATCAAGCCCCGCCTCTTTGCATCTTCGGAGAAAGACAGTTTTGTCGCCTTGCTCAAAGCCTCCTTTTGGCCATCTTCAAGAACTACTGTCAGCTTGCATCAAAGCCTCCTTTTGCCGTCTTCAAGAACTGCTGTCGGCTTGCGTCAAAGCCTCCTTTTGCCATCTTCAAGAACTACTTTAGGCATCGCTCAAAGCCTGGTTTTGCCATCTTCAAGAACTGCTGTTGGCTTGCATCAAAGCCTCCTTTTGCCATCTTCAAGAACCAACTATCGGCTTCCCTCAAAGCCTCCTTATGCCATCTTCAAGAACTGCTGTTGGCTTTCATCAAAGCCATCTTTTGCCATCTTCAAGAACTACTGTAGGCTTCCGTCAAAGCCTCCTTTTGCCATCTTCAAGAACTATTGTATGCTTCCCTCAAAGCTTCCTATTGCCATCTTCAAGAACCAACTATCGGCTTCCCTCAAAGCATCCTTTTGCCATCTTCAAGAACTGTTGTCGCCTTGCATCAAAGCCTCCTTTTGCCATCTTCAAGAACTACTGTAGGCTTGCATCAAAGCCTCCTTTTGCCATCTTCAAGAACCAACTATCGGCTTCCCTCAAAGCCTCCTTATGCCATCTTCAAGAACTGCTGTTGGCTTGCATAAAAGCCATCTTTTGCCATCTTCAAGAACTACTGTAGGTTTCCGTGAAAGCCTCCTTTTGCCATCTTCATGAACTACTGTCGGATTCCGTCAAAGCCTCCTTTTGCCATATTCAAGAACTACTGTAGGCTTCCGTCAAAGCCTCCTTTTGCCATCTTCGAGAAGTGCTGTAGGCGTCGCTCAAAGGCTTCTTTTGCCATCTTCATGAACTACTGTAGGTTTTCCACGAAGCCTCCTTTTGCCATCTTCAAGAACAACTGTAGGCTTCCCTCAAAGCCTCCTTTTGCCATCTTCAAGAACTGCTGTAGGTTTCCGTGAAAGCCTCCTTTTGCCATCTTCATGAACTACTGTCGGATTCCGTCAAAGCATCCTTTTGCCATCTTCGAGAAGTGCTGTAGGCGTCGCTCAAAGCCTTCTTTTGCCATCTTCAAGAACTGCTGTCGGATTCCGTCAAAATTTTTTTTCCATTTTCAAGAACTAGTGTAGGCTTCCATCAAAGCCTCCTTTCGCCACGTTCAAGAACTACTGTAGGTTTCCCACGAAGCCTCCTTTTGCCATCTTCAAGAACAACTGTAGGTTCCCTCAAAGCCTCCTTTTGCCATCTTCAAGAACTTGTGTAGGCTTCCCTCAAAGCCTCCTTTTGCCATCTTCAAGAACTGCTGTCGGCTTGCATCAAAGCCTCCTTTTACCATCTTCAAGAACTGCTGTAGGCTTCCGTCAAAGCCTCCTTTTCCCATGTTCAAGAACTGCTTTCGGCTTCAGTCAAAGCCTCCTTTTGCCATCTTCAAGAATTATTGTAGGCTTCCCTCAAAGCCTCTTTTGCCATCTTCAAGAACTACTGTCGGATTCCGTCAAAGCCTCCTTTTGCCATCTTCAAGAACTGCTGTCAGCTTACCTCAAAGGCTCCTTTTGCCATCTTCAAGAACTGCTGTAGGTGTCCATGAAAGCCTCCTTTTGCCATCTTAGAGAACTGCTGTGTCTTGCATCAAAGCCTCATTTTGCCATCTTCAACAACTACTGTAGGCTTCCGTCAAAGCCTCCTTTTGCCATCTTCAAGAATTATTGTAGGCTTTCCTCAAAGCCTCCTTTTGCCATCTTCAAGAATTATTGTAGGCTTTCCTCAAAGCCTCCTTTTGCCACCTTCAAGAATTATTGTAGGCTTTCCTCAACGCCTCCTTTTGCCATCTTCAAGAACTACTGTCAGATTCCGTCAAAGCCTCCTTTTGCCATCTTCAAGAACTTCTGTAGGCTTCGGTCAAAGCCTCTTTTGCCATCTTCAAGAATTATTGTAGGCTTACCTAAAAACCTCCTTTTACCATCTTCAAGAACTGCTGTCAGCTTCCGTCAAAACCTCCTTTTGCCATCTTCAAGAACTTCTGTAGGCTTCGGTCAAAGCCTCTTTTGCCATCTTCAAGAATTATTGTAGGCTTCCCTAAAAACATCCTTTTGCCATCTTCAAGAACTGCTGTCAGCTTCCGTCAAAGCCTCCTTTTGCCATCTTCAAGAATTATTGTAGGCTTCCCTAAAAACCTTCTTTTGCCATCTTCAGGAACTGCTGTCGGCTTGCCTCAATGGCTCTTTTTGCCATCTTCAACAACTACTTTAGGCTTCCGTCAAAGCCTCCTTTTGCCATCTTCAACAACTACTTTTGGCTTTCGTCAAAGCCTACTTTTGCCATCTTCAAGAACTACCGTACGGTTCCGTGAAAGCCTCCTTTCATCTTCAGAAATGCTGTAGGCTTCCCTCAAAGCCTCCTTTTGCCATCTTCAAGAACTGCTGTCGGCTTGCATCAAAGCCTCCTTTTGCCATCTTCAAGAATTATTGTAGGCTTTCCTCAAAGCCTCCTTTTGCCATCTTCAAGAACTGCTGTCGGCTTGCATCAAAGCCTCCTTTTCCCATCTTCAAGAACTGCTGTAGGCTTCCGTCAAAGCCTCTTTTTGCCATTTTCAACAACTACTATAGGCTTCCGTCAAAGCCTCCTATTGCAACCTTCAAGAATTATTGTAGGCTTCCCTAAAAACCTCCTTTTGCCATCTTCAAGAACTGCTGTCAGCTTCCGTCAAAGCCTCATTTTGCCATCTTCAACAACTACTGTAGGCTTCCGTCAAAGCCTCCTTTTGCCATCTTCAAGAACTACTATAGCCTTCTGTCAAAGCCTCCTTTTGCCATCTTCAAGCACTGCTTTCTGCTTCAGTCAAAGCCTCCTTTTGCCATCTTCAAGAACTATTGTAGGCTTCCCTCAAAGCCTCCTTTTGCCATCTTCAAGGACTGCTGTCGGCTTGCATCAAAGCCTCCTTTTGCCATCTTCCAGAACTGCTGTAGGCTTCCGTCAAAGCCTCTTTTTCCCATGTTCAAGAACTGCTTTCGGCTTCAGTCAAAGCCTCCTTTTGCCATCTTCAAGAATTATTGTAGGCTTCCCTCAAAGCCTCCTTTTGCCATCTTCAAGAACTCCTGTCGGCTTGCATCAAAGCCTCCTTTTCCCATCTTCAAGAACTGCTGTCAGCTTACCTCAAAGGCTCCTTTTGCCATCTTCAAGAACTGCTGTAGGTGTCCATCAAAGCCTCCTTTTGCCATCTTAGAGAACTGCTGTGTCTTGCATCAAAGCCTCATTTTGCCATCTTCAACAACTACTGTAGGCTTCCGTCAAAGCCTCCTTTTGCCATCTTCAAGAATTATTGTAGGCTTTCCTCAAAGCCTCCTTTTGCCATCTTCAAGAACTGCTGTCAGCTTCCGTCAAAGCCTCCTTTTGCCATCTTTAAGAACTTGTGTAGGCTACCGACAAAACCTCCTTTTGCCATCTTTAAGAACTATTGTAGGGTTCCCTCAAAGCCACCTTTTGCCATCTTCAAGAACTGCTGTCGGCTTGCATCAAAGCCTCCTTTTGCCATCTTCAAGAACTGCTTTCGGCTTCCGTCAAAGCCTCCTTTTGCCATCTTCAAGAACTGCTGTCGGATTGCATCAAAGCCTCCTTTTGCCATCTTCAAGAACTGCTGTCAGCTTCCGTCAAAGCCTCCTTTTGCCATCTTCAAGAACTGCTTTCGGCTTCAGTCAAAGCCTCCTTTTGCCATCTTCAAGAACTTGTGCAGGCTTCCCTGAAAGCCTTCTTTTGCCATCTTCAAGAACTTGTGTAGGCTTCCGTCAAAGCCTCCTTTTGCCATCTTCAAGCCTACTGTACGCTTCTGTGAAACCTCTTTTTGCCACTTCACCAACTACTATAGCCTTCCGTCAAAAGCCCCTTTGCCAACCTTCAAGAACTTGTGTAGGCTTCCCTCAAAGCCTCCTTTTGCCATCTTCAAAACTCTGTCCGGCTTGCATCAAAGGCCTCCTTTTGCCATCTTCAAAGAATTGCTGTAGGCTTCCGTCAAGCCTCCTTATCCCAGTTCAAGAACTTCTTTCGCTTCGTCAAAGCCTCCTTTTGCCATCTTCAAGAATTATTGTAGGCCTCCCTCAAAGCCTCCTTTTGCCATCTTCATAACTGCTGTCAGCTTGCATCAAAGCCTCCTTTTGGCCATCTTCAAGAAATTGTTAGTCTTCCGCCCCGTTCCGTAGAAAAAGGTTCCGCAGCTGTTTGTCCGTATTTCGTTTCGTTCTAGCCTCCTTTTGCCATCTTCAAGAACTGCTGTAGGCTTCCGTCAAAGCCTCCTTTTGCCATCTTCAAGAACTGCTGTCAGCTTGCATCAAAGCCTCCTTTTGCCATTTTCAAGAACTGCTGTCAGCTTCTGTCAAAGCCTCCTTTTGTCATCTTCAAGAACTGCTGTCGGCTTCCATCAAAGCCTCCTTTTGCCATCTTCCAGAACTACTTTAGGCTTCTATCATAACCTCCTTTTGCCATCTTCAAGAAGTACTGTCGGCTTCCGTCAAAGCCTCCTTTTGCCATCTTCAAGAATTATTGTAGGCTTCCGTCAAAGCCTCCTTTTGCCATCTTCAAGAATTATTGTAGGCTTTCCTCAAAGCCTCCTTTTGCCATCTTCAAGAACTGCTGTCAGCTTCCGTCAAAGCCTCCTTTTGCCATCTTTAAGAACTTGTGTAGGCTACCGACAAAACCTCCTTTTGCCATCTTTAAGAACTATTGTAGGGTTCCCTCAAAGCCACCTTTTGCCATCTTCAAGAACTGCTGTCGGCTTGCATCAAAGCCTCCTTTTGCCATCTTCAAGAACTGCTTTCGGCTTCCGTCAAAGCCTCCTTTTGCCATCTTCAAGAACTGCTGTCGGATTGCATCAAAGCCTCCTTTTGCCATCTTCAAGAACTGCTGTCAGCTTCCGTCAAAGCCTCCTTTTGCCATCTTCAAGAACTGCTTTCGGCTTCAGTCAAAGCCTCCTTTTGCCATCTTCAAGAACTTGTGCAGGCTTCCCTGAAAGCCTTCTTTTGCCATCTTCAAGAACTTGTGTAGGCTTCCGTCAAAGCCTCCTTTTGCCATCTTCAAGAACTACTGTACGCTTCTGTGAAAGCCTCTTTTTGCCATCTTCAACAACTACTATAGCCTTCCGTCAAAGCCTCCTTTTGCCACCTTCAAGAACTTGTGTAGGCTTCCCTCAAAGCCTCCTTTTGCCATCTTCAAGAACTGCTGTCGGCTTGCATCAAAGCCTCCTTTTGCCATCTTCAAGAATTGCTGTAGGCTTCCGTCAAAGCCTCCTTATCCCATGTTCAAGAACTGCTTTCGGCTTCAGTCAAAGCCTCCTTTTGCCATCTTCAAGAATTATTGTAGGCCTCCCTCAAAGCCTCCTTTTGCCATCTTCAAGAACTGCTGTCAGCTTGCATCAAAGCCTCCTTTTGCCATCTTCAAGAAATTGTTTAGTCTTCCGTCCAAGCCTCCTTTTGCCATCTTGAACAACTACTATAGGCTTCCGTCAAAGCCTCCTTTTGCCATCTTCAAGAACTGCTGTCAGCTTACCTCAAAGGCTCCTTTTGCCATCTTCAAGAACTGCTGTCAGCTTCTGTCAAAGCCTCCTTTTACCATCTTCAAGAACTGCTGTAGGCTTCCGTCAAAGCCTCCTTTTCCCATGTTCAAGAACTGCTTTCGGTTTCAGTCAAAGCCTCCTTTTGCCATCTTCAAGAATTATTGTAGGCTTCCCTCAAAGCCTCCTTTTGCCATCTTCAAGAACTGCTGTCGGCTTGAATCAAAGCCTCCTTTTGCCATCTTCAGGAAATTGTTTAGTGTTCCGTCAAAGCCTCCTTTTGCCATCTTCAATAACTGCTGTCAGCTTACCTCAAAGGCTCCTTTTGCCATCTTCAAGAACTGCTGTAGGTGTCCATCAAAGCCTCCTTTTGCCATCTTTAAGAACTATTGTATGGTTCCCTCAAAGCCTCCTTTTGCCATCTTCAAGAACTGCTGTCGGCTTCCGTCAAAGCCTCCTTTTGCCATCTTCAAGAACTACTGTACACTTCTGTCAAAGCCTCTTTTTGCCATCTTTAACAACTACTATAGCCTTCCATCAAAGCCTCCTTTTGCCATCTTCAAGAACTGCTTTCGGCTTCAGTCAAAGCCTCCTTTTGCCATCTTCAAGAACTACCGTAGTGTTCCGTCAAAGCCTCTTTTGCCATCTTCAAGAACTACTGTCGGATTCCGTGAAAGCCTCCTTTTGCCATTTTCAAGAACTTCTGTAGGCTTCCGTCAAATCCTCCTTTTGCCATCTTTAAGAACTTCTGTAGGCTTCCGTGAAAGCCTCCTTTTGCCATCTTTAAGAACTATTGTAGGCTTCCCTCAAAGCCTCCTTTTGCCATCTTCAAGAACTGCTGTCGGCTTGCATCAAAGCCTCCTTTTGCCATCTTCCAGAACTGCTGTAGGCTTCCATCAAAGCCTCTTTTTCCCATGTTCAAGAACTGCTGTAGGCTTCAGTCAAAGCCTCCTTTGCCATCTTCAAGAATTATTGTAGGCTTCCCTCAAAGCCTCCTTTTGCCATCTTCAAGAACGCCTGTCGGCTTGCATCAAAGCCTCCTTTTGCCATCTTCAAGAAATGCTGTCAGCTTACCTCAAAGGCTCCTTTTGCCATCTTAAAGAACTGCTGTAGGTGTCCATCAAAGCCTCCTTTTGCCATCTTAGAGAACTGCTGTGTCTTGCATCAAAGCCTCATTTTGCCATCTTTAACAACTACTGTAGGCTTCCGTCAAAGCCTCCTTTTGCCATCTTCAAGAATTATTGTAGGCTTTCCTCAAAGCCTCCTTTTGCCATCTTCAAGAACTGCTGTCAGCTTCCGTCAAAGCCTCCTTTTGCCATCTTCAAGAACTACTGTACGCTTCTGTCAAAGCCTCTTTTTGCCATCTTCAACAACTACTATAGCCTTCCGTCAAAGCCTCCTTTTGCCACCTTCAAGAACTTGTGTAGGCTTCCCTCAAAGCCTCCTTTTGCCATCTTCAAGAACTGCTGTCGGCTTGCATCAAAGCCTCCTTTTGCCATCTTCAAGAACTGCTGTAGGCTTCCGTCAAAGCCTCCTTTTCCCATGTTCAAGAACTGCTTTCGGCTTCAGTCAAAGCCTCCTTTTGCCATCTTCAAGAACTGCTGTAGGTGTCCATCAAAGCCTCCTTTTACCATCTTCAAGAACTGCTGTAGGCTTCCGTCAAAGCCTCCTTTTCCCATGTTCAAGAACTGCTTTCGGTTTCAGTCAAAGTCTCCTTTTGCCATCTTCAAGAATTATTGTAGGCTTCCCTCAAAGCCTCCTTTTGCCATCTTCAAGAACTGCTGTCGGCTTGAATCAAAGCCTCCTTTTGCCATCTTCAAGAAATTGTTTAGTCTTCCGTGAAATCCTCCTTTTGCCATCTTCAACAACTACTATAGGCTTCCGTCAAAGCCTCCTTTTGCCATCTTCAAGAACTGCTGTCAGCTTACCTCAAAGGCTCCTTTTGCCATCTTCAAGAACTGCTGTAGGTGTCCATCAAAGCCTCCTTTTACCATCTTCAAGAACTTCTGTAAGCTTCTGTCAAAGCCTCCTTTTGCCATCTTTAAGAACTTGTGTAGGCTTCCGTCAAAGCCTCCTTTTGCCATCTTCAAGAACTGCTGTCAGCTTACCTCAAAGGTTCCTTTTGCCATCTTCAAGAACTGCTGTAGGTGTCCATCAAAGCCTCCTTTTACCATCTTCAAGAACTTCTGTAAGCTTCCGTCAAAGCCTCCTTTTGCCATCTTCAAGAACTGCTGTAGGCTTCCGTCAAAGCCTCCTTTTCCCATGTTCAAGAACTGCTTTCGGCTTCAGTCAAAGCCTCCTTTTGCCATCTTCAAGAACTGCTGTCGGCTTGCATCAAAGCCTCCTTTTGCCATCTTCAAGAAATTGTTTAGTCTTCCGTCAAAGCCTCCTTTTGCCGTCTTCAACAACTACTATAGCTTCCGTGAAAGCCTCCTTTTGCCATCTTCAAGAACTGCTGTAGGTGTCCATCAAAGCATCCTTTTACCATCTTCAAGAACTGCTGTAGGCTTCCGTCAAAGCCTCCTTTTGCCATCTTCAAGAACTGCTGTCAGCTTACCTCAAAGGTCCTTTTGCCATCTTCAAAGAACTGCTGTAGGTGTCCATCAAAGCTCCTTACCATCTTCAAGAACTTCTGTAAGCTTCCGTCAAAGCCTCCTTTTGCCATCTTTAAGAACTTGTGTAGGTTTCCGTCAAAGCCTCCTTTTGCCATCTTCAAGAACTACCGTAGGCTTCCTCAAAGCCTCTTTTGCCATCTTCAAGAACTACTGTAGGCTTCCATCAAAGCCTCCTTTTGCCATCTTCAAGAACTTGTGTAAGCTTCCATCAAAGCCTCCTTTTGCCATCTTCAAGAACTTGTGTAGGCTTCCCTCAAAGCCTCCTTTTGCCATCTTCAAGAACTACTGTACGCTTCTGTCAAAGCCTCTTTTTGCCATCTTCAACAACTACTATAGCCGTCCGTCAAAGCCTCCTTTTGCCATCTTCAAGAACTTGTGTAGGCTTCCCTCAAAGCCTCCTTTTGCCATCTTCAAGAACTGCTGTCAGCTTCCGTCAAAGCCTCCTTTTGCCATCTTTAAGAACTTGTGTAGGCTACCGTCAAAACCTCCTTTTGCCATCTTTAAGAACTATTGTAGGGTTCCCTCAAAGCCTCCTTTTGCCATCTTCAAGAACTGCTGTCGGCTTGCATCAAAGCCTCCTTTTGCCATCTTCAAGAACTGCTCTAGGCTTCCGTCAAAGCCTCTTTTTTCCATTTTCAACAACTATTATAGGCTTCCGTCAAAGCCTCCTATTGCCACCTTCAAGAATTATTGTAGGCTTCCCTAAAAACCTCCTTTTGCCATCTTCAAGAACTGCTGTCAGCTTCCGTCAAAGCCTCCTTTTGCCATCTTCAAGAACTGCTTTCGGCTTCCGTCAAAGCCTCCTTTTGCCATCTTCAAGAACTGCTGTCGGATTGCATCAAAGCCTCCTTTTGCCATCTTCAAGAACTGCTGTAGGCTTCCGTCAAAGCCTCTTTTTGCCATTTTCAACAACTACTATAGGCTTCCGTCAAAGCCTCCTATTGCCACCTTCAAGAATTATTGTAGGCTTCCCTAAAAACCTCTTTTTGCCATCTTCAAGAACTGCTGTCAGCTTCCGTCAAAGCCTCCTTTTGCCATCTTCAAGAACTGCTTTCGGCTTCAGTCAAAGCCTCCTTTTGCCATCTTCAAGAACTTGTGTAGGCTTCCGTCAAAGCTTCCTTTTGCCATCTTCAAGAACTACTGTACGCTTCTGTCAAAGCCTCTTTTTGCCATCTTCAACAACTACTATAGCCTTCCGTCAAAGCCTCCTTTTGCCACCTTCAAGAACTTGTGTAGGCTTCCCTCAAAGCCTCCTTTTGCCATCTTCAAGAACTGCTGTCGGCTTGCATCAAAGCCTCCTTTTGCCATCTTCAAGAACTGCTGTAGGCTTCCGTCAAAGCCTCCTTTTCCCATGTTCAAGAACTGCTTTCGGCTTCAGTCAAAGCCTCCTTTTGCCATCTTCAAGAATTATTGTAGGCCTCCCTCAAAGCCTCCTTTTGCCATCTTCAAGAACTGCTGTCGGCTTGCATCAAAGCCTCCTTTTGCCATCTTCAAGAAATTGTTTAGTCTTCCGTCAAAGCCTCCTTTTGCCGTCTTCAACAACTACTATAGGCTTCCGTGAAAGCCTCCTTTTGCCATCTTCAAGAACTGCTGTAGGTGTCCATCAAAGC
>JALGBA010002143.1:0-18782 GCA_023970755.1 Azemiops feae
TGGAGGCAGCCAAGATTTCCTTCCCTCCACTTTCCCCTCGCACTTTACATATGCCCAGAGGCACCGTGCACACTTAGAAGCAGCTGCCCGCCGGCCTCCCCGCCCGTCCCTTGTTTCTTCCATCCCTAAACCCTCCATTCCAGATTCACCCGCCTGGGATTGCCTCGATGCCTATGCTTTGCGACGTAAAACTGTGCCGAAAGAAATAGACCTTTTTAATGGGATTTTAAAGTTATTCTCCTCTATCTTTATTAGTAACGCCTTATTAATGTTAATAGGGCGAAGGGAAGCCCTTTTGCTGCGACGCGGGGACACAAAAACATCACCTAATATTACTGAGGTTTCATTAATAAATACTACACTTAAAACTCCATTTAAAAGCTTTATTTCTTTTTGCGGCTGCTCGGCTCACCTGCGGCAGTACGAGGCTTTTTTCCCTTCTTGCGGCAGCGTAGAGCAGAAGAGAGGACAGGAAGGTGCCGACGGCTGACTAAAAGCAACGGACAAGACGTCGGCCATAATAGGAAGGTCGATTCCAAATGAACTGGGGGATGGCCAATTTGGACGGACGGGAGGCCGCCATGCCGAGAAGGTCTAGGTGTTAATGCTATGGGACGGAGAAACGTGCCCTCCTGTGGTCAAAACGGGTATTGCGGCCGCCGAAATAAATAAAACCTTTTGAATGGGATTTTAAGGTTATTATTCTCTCTCTTTATTATTAACGCCTTATTAATATTAATAGGGCGACGGGAGGCCCTTTTGCTGCGACCCTGGGGCAGAGTAAGATAACCTAATATTAGTAAGGTTTTATTAATAAAGAATAATAAACTTAAAACGCCATTTAAAAGGTTTATTTCTTTTGGTGGCTGCTGTACCTGCTTGTCCCTTAGCGAGAGATGGCGCGGCCTTCAAAAAGGCCTGTAATGATGAATTAAGGTTACTTTGATACACCAATTTCTTCCATCTTCAAGGCGCTCTGCTCTGTCCCTCCTGACACCTGCGTGGGGATCTCAAAAATAACCCAGCGTTACTGGAATTTATATGCAACCTCGTGACAAGTTTCATCTGCCACCTGCTTGCTGCAAAGCTACCCGCTTACCTGTCTCTACATATAAGACCTCTTATTTTTCAACTGGGCTAATTTCTTGCTGCATCTTAGTTTCTAATCTTCCTAGTATGCCCATTGGTGAATATCATTTCACTGGGGTGAAAAATAGACAGCTAGTCAATTGGGGTGGAAGGTGCCAGGCTAGAAATTGGGGGTGGGGGCTGAGTTTTAGTACCACCTTAGGTATGAGAAACCAGCTTTGGGCCAATTCCTCTCCCAGTCAGCCTAAGTCTAACCCTAACCCTAGGGCTGTTGCTGCATGGCGAAAATAAGAGAAGGAAGGAGCATTAGATATATTTGCCGCCTTGAGTTATTTATAAAAATAACAAAGGCTGGATTAAAAAAATACGCAAAATTTAGAGCGGCTTTGGTCTAGTCGTGGTTAAGGCAGCAGACTAGAAAGTGGGAGGCTGTGAGTTCTAATCTGCTTTTAGAGGCAGAAAAGTCATCTGGGTCAGTCACTCCAAAACCAGCTTTGGGCCAGTCACTCTCTCTCGGCCCTAGGAAGAAAGCAACGGCAAACCATTTGTCTGAAATGGTATAGGGTTGTCTGCCTAAGCAGGGGGTTGGACTAGAAGACCTACAAGGTCCCTTCCAACTCGGTTATTCTATTCTAACCGCAGCTGGGGGGAAAAACCTTGCCAAGAAAACCGCAGGGATTTGGTCAGGCAATGGCCAGGAGTCGAGACTAAGTGGAAAGCACCAAATAATATTAAGAATAACAGCAATAACTTGCTAAACGCCCGGCTCCCTCCGGTGATGTTACTAGAAGGGAGTGCGAACACAGGCGATTGAGTTCATCGGGCAACGCGTGTCGTGGGAACGCAACTCCTAGTACCCACGCCGCCCATGAAACGGCGGCGTCGAGCGGCAGATTCGGGGAAGCTTCCCTGAAGCCCCCGCCTCACCTGGCCTTGATGCAAAGGCAGCAGCGCCGCCGGCTCCACCTTTGCCTTCTCCTTCGCCGCGGGACAGCCTTCTCGGGGCGTCGCCGGGCTGTGACGCCATCAGAAGGCGCGTCCCCTATTTCGGCAGAGAAGCGGAAAGGAACCATAGAGGTAGGAAAGGAGAGCGGAGGGCAGACTGGGCTTTCCGCTCTTCAAACCGTCGATCTTGGGAATCGCCATAGATATGTAACCAGAGAGCTCGGGTGGAAATGGTAGAGCGGCCGGTAGAACCAAGACTTCCGAGTTTGCTGAAGCATATATGGAGGAAGACTTTGGATTGGAGTTAAGGACGGAAAAAAGACAATGCAGAAATCTGGATTGTATTGGGGGCGCCCTATATAAAAGCCCCCCGCAAAGGTGGAGTGTCACAGAGTATTGCACATCCATTCCCAGCCAGCAGGGGACAAGTTTAATCCCTGTAAGTCATCCAGCGTTTCTCAAACTTGGCACTTTTTGTGGACTTCAAGTCCCAGAATTCCCCAGCCTGCATGCAGTTTGCAGGTAACTAAATGGTTTATCCAGGGAAAGCAGGAACTGTATTAAATTGGACTCCAGGGTTGACCGAGTACACCACCTCCAAATTTGTGACGTCCCCTACAATTTGCTGGCAAACCCCCACAGTGGATCGCAATAAATAAATAAAAACACAAACGTATTTATTTAGCGTATGGCACAATACACTCGATAGTATCCTTTTCACTAGCCTCCATAGTTGTGACCAACTGCTTTCAGGTTTACAAAAGCAGCTAAGGCCATTAAGTGATGCTCCAGGTCAGAGCTGAAGGAACCTTCTTGTATGAGGAAGCGACACGTCTTCAAAAGGAAAATCCAGAAAGTCCAGTTGCCTCCTGAAAAAGCATCTTTGGGGACAATTATGACCCGGAATGACTGAGAATCTCCATAGACAGTGAGAGAAATGCGGGATACTTAAGGCACTGGAATAGTAAATCGGAATAAAGACTGTCGGTTCTAGTCCCACCTTAGGCATATGAAAGGTCAACTGTGGTGACTTGGGGTCGTCCTTCTCTCTTCGGTTACTAGAAGGAGCCAATGGCCAAACCACCAGCTTCCCATCATAGCTATCTGCAATTGCATTGACGCACCACCGAATGTGTGCAGCTGGGGCCTGCGCACACCTGCAACATATCGTGTAGATCTATCTATCTATCTATCTATCTATCTATCTGTCTATCTATCTATCTATCTATCTATCTATCTATCTATCTATCTATCTATCTATCTATCTATCTATCTATCTATCTATCTATCATCTATCTAATCAATCAATCAATCAATCAATCAATCTATCTATCAATCTATCAATCTATCAATCTATCTATCTATCTATCTATCTATCTATCTATCTATCTATCTAATATAAAGGAGGCTGCACTTCAATGGTTAGACGGAAACTCTGGTATCGGAACAAAAATCTTTACATTTATATTTTATTGTGTTTTTTTAACTAGGGTGAAATGTTAATATATACTGCTAGTCCATGTATGATATGCCATACTGCTAAATAAAATAAGTAAACAAACGCCCAATCAAGAAAATCCCAGGAACACCTCCATCACCTGATAGGACCAGCCACTAAGTATATAAGACGGAGAGCAAATTCCTCTCTCTTCTAGCACTGATGATGTTACCTAGTTGGGTCACGAAACGTCTGCAAGAAAACCACCAAGCTCAGAGAGCACCAAGGACCCCTGAAGAGACAATGTTGTTGGATGATGGACCAAGTGGCCCCTTAGCTCCGGCTTTATTATTTATATAATAACAATGATATGCGTGTGTGTGTGTGCGCGCACGTGAGAGGGTGTATGATAATACTATATAATTTATATTATGATGACATTTATCTGCCCCATCTCGCCTAGAGGTTTAGAAAGCCCCTTTTAGATTCCCAGTCAGTCAATATGGGCTGAGCAAGTGAAGCTTGAGGCGCCGAGATTTCCTTCCCTCCCTCTTTCCCCTCGCACTTTACCATAATGCCCAGAGGCACCATGCACACTTAGAAGCAGCTGCCGCCGGCCTCCCGCCCGTCCCTTGTTTCTTCCATTCCCTAAACCTCCATCAGATTCACCAGCCTGGATTGCCTCGAGCCTATGCTTTGCGACGTAAAACTGTGCCGAAAGAAATAGAACCCTTTTTAATGGGAGTTTAAAGTTATTATCCTCTATCTTGATTAGTAACGCCTTATTAATGTTAATAGGGCGAAGGGAAGCCCTTTTGCTGCGACGCGGGGACACAAAAACATCACCTAATATTACTGAGGTTTCATTAATAAATACTACACTTAAAACTCCATTTAAAAGCTTTATTTCTTTTTGCGGCTGCTCGGCTCACCTGCGGCAGTACGAGGCTTTTTTCCCTTCTTGCGGCAGCGTAGAGCAGAAGAGAGGACAGGAAGGTGCCGACGGATGACTACAAGCAACGGACAAGACGTCGGCCATGATAGGACGTGATTCCAAATGAACTGGGGGAGGGCCAATTTGGTACTGGACGGGAGGTCGCCATGCCGAGAAGGTCTAGGCAGTTTAAATGCTATGGACGGAAAAACGTGCCCTCCTGTGGTCAAAACGGGCATTGCGGCCGCCGAAATAAATAAACCTTTTGAATGGGATTTTAAGGTTATTCTTCTCTATCTTTATTATTAACGCCTTATTAATATTAATAGGGCGACGGGAGGCCCTTTTGCTGCGACCCTGGGGCAGAATAAGATAACCTAATATTAGTAAGGTTTTATTAATAAAGAATAATAAACTTAAAACGCCATTTAAAAGGTTTATTTCTTTGGTGGCTGCTGCACCTGCTTGTCCCTTAGCGAGAGATGGCGCGGCCTTCAAAAAGGCCTGTAATGATGAATTAGGGTTACTTTGATAGGTGCTAACTTTAAAGATAAACCTCACCAAACATACATAAATTTATTGCTATGGTTAATATTAAAATGAGTGAGATTAGATTTTACCTTCGCTGCTAGTTTTGAAACTGACGCATTTATTAAAATGTTTTATGTCTACCTACATCACACTAATTTCTTGCTGCATCTTAGTTTCTAATCTTCCTAGTATGCCCAGTCGTGAATATCATTTCACTGGGTTGAAAAATAGACAGCTAGTCAATTGGGGTGGAAGGTGCCAGGCTAGAAATTGGGGGTGGGGGCTGATTTTTAGTACCACCTTAGGTATGAGAAACCAGCTTTGGGCCAATTCCTCTCCTAGTCAGCCTAAGTCTAACCCTAACCCTAGGGTTGTTGCTGCATGGCGAAAATAAGAGAAGGAAGGAGCAATAGATATATTTGCCGCCTTGAGTTATTTATAAAAATAACAAAGGCTGGATCAAAAAAATACGCAAAGTTTAGAGCGGCTTTGGTCTAGTCGTGGTTAAGGCAGCAGACTAGAAAGTGGGAGGCTGTGAATTCTAATCTTGCTTTTAGAGGCAGAAAAGTCATCTGGGTCAGTCACTCCAAAACCAGCTTTGGGCCAGTCACTCTCTCTCGGCCCTAGGAAGGAAGCAACGGCAAACCGTTTGTCTGAAATGGTATAGGGTTGCCTGCCTAAGCAGGGGGTTGGACTAGAAGACCTCCGAGGTCCCTTCCAACTCGGTTATTCTACTCTAACCGCAGCTGGGGAGGGGGGGAGAAACCTTGCCAAGAAAACCGCAGGGATTTGGTCAGGCAATGGCCAGGAGTCGAGACTAAGTGGAAAGCACCAAATAATATTAAGAACAGCAGCAATAACTTACTAAACGCCCGGCTCCCTCCGGTTCTGTTACTGGAAGGGAGTGCGAACCCAGGCAATTGAGTTCATCGGGCAACGCGTGTCGTGGGAACGCAACTCCGAGTACCCACGCCGCGCGGCAGATTCGGGGTCCCTTCCCTGAAGCCCCCGCCTCACCTGGCCTTGATCCAGAGGCAGCAGCGCCGCCGGCTCCACCTTTGCCTTCTCCGTGCTTCTCCTTCGCCGTGGGACAGCCTTCTCGGGGCGTCGCCGGCCTGTGACGCCATCAGAAGCCATCAGAAGGCGCGTCCCCTATGTCGGCAGAGAAGCGGAAAGGCACCATAGAGGTAGGAAAGGAGAGCGGAGGACAGACTGGGCTTTCCGCTCTTGAAAACGTCGAACTTGGGAATCGCCATAGAAATGTAACAGAGAGCTCGGGTGGAAATGGTAGAACCAAGACTTCCGAGTTTGCTGGAGCATATATGGAGGAAGACTTTGGATTGGAGTTAAGGACGGAAAAAAGACAATGCAGAAATCTGGATTGTATTGGGGGCGCCCTATATAAAAGCCCCCCCGCAAAGGTGGAGTGTCACAGAGTGTTGCACATCCATTCCCAGCCAGCAGGGGACAAGTTTAATAATCCCTATAGGTCATCCAGCGTTTCTCAAACTGGGCAATTTTGGGGGACTTCAAGTCCCAGAATTCCCCAGCCTGCATGCAGTTTGCAGGTAACTAAATGGTTTATCCAGGAAAAGCAGGAACTGTATTAAATTGGACTCCAGGGTTGATCGAGTACACCACCTCCAAATTTGTGACGTCCCCTAAAATTTGCTGGCGACCCCCAAGAGATCGCAATAAATAAATAAAAACACAAACGTATTTATTTAGCGTATGGCACAATACACTCCGATATTACCTTTTCACTAGCCTCCACTAGTTGTGACACTGCTTAGGTTTTACAAAAGCAGCCAAGGCCGTTAAGTCAGAGCTGAAGAAGCGAAACGTCTTCAAAGAAAATCAAGAAAGTCCAGTTGCCTCCTGAAAAAGCATCTTTGGGACAATTATGACCTGGATGACTGAGAATCTCCATAGACAGTGAGAGACGATGCGGGAACTAAGGCCATGGACTAGAAATCGGAAGACTGTCGGTTCTAGGCCCACCTTAGGCATGAAAGTCAACCGTGGTGACCTTGGGGTCAGTCCTTCTCTCTTGGTCCTAGTAAGGAGGCAATGCCAAACCACCAGCTTCCCATCATAGCTATCTGCAATTGCATTGACGCACGACCGAATGTGTGCAGCTGGGGCCTGCGCACACCTGCAACATATCGTGTACATCTATCTACCCTATCTATCTATCAATCTATCAATCTATCAATCTATCTAATATAAAGGAGGCTGCACTTCAATGGTTAGACGGCCTATTGGTATCTGAACAAAAATCTTTTTAACATTTATATTTTATTGTGTTTTTCTAATCTAGGTGAAATGTTAAGATATACTGCAAGTCCATGTATGATATGCCATACGCTAAATAAATAAGTAAACAACCGCCCAATCAAGAAACTACCAGGAACACCTCCATCAACACTGATAGGACAAGCCACTAAGTATATAAAGAGAGAGCAAATTCCTCTCTCTTCTAGCACTGATGATGTTACCTAGTGGGGTCACGAAACGTCTGCAAGAAAACCACCAAGCTCAGAGAGCACCAAGGACCCCTGAAGAGACAATGTTGTTGGATGATGGACCAAGTGGCCCCTTAGCTCCGGCTTTATTATTTATATAATAACAATGATATGCGTGTGTGTGTGTGTGTGCGTGCGTGGGTGTATGATAATACTATATAATTTATATTATGATTGCATTTATCTGCCCCATCTCGCCTAGAGGTTTAGAAAGCCCCTTTTTGCTTCCCAGTCAGTCAATATGTGCTGAGCAAGTGAAGCTGGAGGCAGCCAAGATTTCCTTCCCTCCACTTTCCCCTCGCACTTTTACAACGCACCAGAGGCACGTGCACACGTAGAAGCAGCTTCCCGACGGCACTCCGTCCCGTCCCTTGTTTCTTACATACCTAAACCCTCAATTCCAGATTCACCGCCTGGGCTTGCCCGATGCCCTAGCTTTTCGACGTAAAAATGTGCCGAAAGAAAATAGACCTTTTAATGGGATTTTGAAGTTATTATCCTCTATCTTATTAGTAAAGACGTATTAATGTTAATAGGCGAAGGGAAAGCCCTTTGCTGACGACGCGGGCGGGGACACACAACACATCACCTAATATTTAATGAGGTTTCATTAATAAATACTACACTTAAAACTCCATTTAAAGCTTTATTCTTTTTGTGGACTGTCGGCCTCACCTGCGGCATTGAGGCTTTTTCCCTTTTGCGCGCAGCGTAGAGCAGAAAAGAGGACAGGAAGGTGCCGACGGATGACTAAAAGCAACGGATAAGATTTCGGCCATAATAGGAAGGTCGATTCCAAATGAACTGGGGGATGGCCAATTTGGACGGACGGGAGGTCGCCATGCCGAGAAGGTCTAGGTGTTAATGCTATGGGACGGAAAAACCTGCCCTCCTGTGGTCAAAACGGGTATTGCGGCCGCCGAAATAAATAAACCTTTTGAATGGGATTTTAAGGTTATTATTCTCTATCTTTATTATTAACGCCTTATTAATATTAATAGGGCGACGGGAGGCCCTTTTGCTGAGACCCTGGGGCAGAGTAAGATAACCTAATATTAGTATGGTTTTATTAACAAAGAATAATAAACTTAAAACGCCATTTAAAAGGTTTATTTCTTTTGGGGGCTGCTGTACCTGCTTGTCCCTTAGCGAGAGATGGCGCGGCCTTCAAAAAGGCCTGTAATGATGAATTAAGGTTACTTTGATAGGTGCTAACTTTAAAGATAAACCTCACCAAACATACATAAATTTATTGCTATGCTTAATATTAAAATGAGTGAGATTAGATTTTACCTTCGCTGCTAGTTTTGAAACTGACGCATTTATTAAAATGTTTTATGTCTACCTACATCACACTAATTTCTTGCTGCATCTTAGTTTCTAATCTTCCTAGTATGCCCATTGGTGAATATCATTTCACTGGGGTGAAAAATAGACAGCTAGTCAATTGGGGTGGAAGGTGCCAGGCTAGAAATTGGGGGTGGGGGCTGAGTTTTAGTACCACCTTAGGTATGAGAAACCAGCTTTGGGCCAATTCCTCTCCTAGTCAGCCTAAGTCTAACCCTAACCCTAGGGCTGTTGCTGCATGGCGAAAATAAGAGAAGGAAGGAGCATTAGATATATTTGCCGCCTTGAGTTATTTATAAAAAAATAACAAAGGCTGCATTAAAAAAATACGCAAAAAGTCATCTGGGTCATCACTCCAAAACCAGCTTTGGGCCAGTCACTCTCTCTCGGCCCTAGGAAGGAAGCAACGGCAAACCATTTGTCTGAAATGGTATAGGGTTGCCTGCCTAAGCAGGGGGTTGGACTAGAAGACCTCCAAGGTCCCTTCCAACTCCGTTATTCAGCTGGGGGGAAAAACCTTGCCAAGAAAACCGCAGGGATTTGGTCAGGCAATGGCCAGGAGTCGAGACTAAGTGGAAAGCACCAAATAATATTAAGAATAACAGCAATAACTTGCTAAACGCCCGGCTCCCTCCGGTGATGTTACTAGAAGGGAGTGCGAACCCAGGCAATTGAGTTCATCGGGCAACGCGTGTCGTGGGAACGCAACTCCTAGTACCCACGCCGCCCATGAAAAGGCGGCGTCGAGCGGCAGATTCGGGGAAGCTTCCCTGAAGCCCCCGCCTCACCTGGCCTTGATGCAAAGGCAGCAGCGCCGCCGGCTCCACCTTTGCCTTCTCCTTGGCCGCGGGACAGCCTTCTCGGGGCGTCGCCGGGCTGTGACGCCATCAGAAGGCGCGTCCCCTATTTCGGCAGAGAAGCGGTAAGGAACCATAGAGGTAGGAAAGGAGAGCGGAGGGCAGACTGGGCTTTCCGCTCTTCAAACCGTCGATCTTGGGAATCGCCATAGATATGTAACCAGAGAGCTCGGGTGGAAATGGTAGAGCGGCCGGTAGAACCAAGACTTCCGAGTTTGCTGGAGCATATATGGAGGAAGACTTTGGATTGGAGTTAAGGACGGAAAAAAGACAATGCAGAAATCTGGATTGTATTGGGGGCGCCCTATATAAAAGCCCCCCGCAAAGGTGGAGTGTCACAGAGTATTGCACATCCATTCCCAGCCAGCAGGGGACAGGTTTAATCCCTGTAAGTCATCCAGCGTTTCTCAAACTTGGCAATTTTTGTGGACTTCAAGTCCCAGAATTCCCCAGCCTGCATGCAGTTTGAAGGTAACTAAATGGTTTATCCAGGGAAAGCAGGAACTGTATTAAATTGGACTCCAGGGTCGACCGAGTACACCACCTCCAAATTCGTGACGTCCCCTAAAATTTGCTGGCAACCCCCAAGTGATCGCAATAAATAAATAAAAACACAAACGTATTTATTTAGCGTATGGCACAATACACTCCGATAGTATCTTTTCACTAGCCTCCACTAGTTGTGACACTGCTTAGGTTTTACAAAAGCAGCCAAGGCCATTAAGTGATGCTCCAGTCAGAGCTGAAGAACCTTCTTGTATGAGAAGCGAAACGTCTTCAAAGAAAATCAAGAAAGTCCAGTTGCCTCCTGAAAAAGCATCTTTGGGACAATTATGACCCGGATGACTGAGAATCTCCATAGACAGTGAGAGACAATGCGGGATACTTAAGGCACTGGACTAGAAATCGGAAGACTGTCGGTTCTAGTCCCACCTTAGGCATGAAAGTCAACTGTGGTGACCTTGGGGTCAGTCCTTCTCTCTTGGTCCTAGTAAGGAGGCAATGCCAAACCACCAGCTTCCCATCATAGCTATCTGCAATTGCATTGACGCACGACCGAACGTGTGCAGCTGGGGCCTGCGCACACCTGCAACATATCGTGTATATCTATCTATCTATCTATCTATCTATCTATCTATCTATCTATCTATCTATCTATCTATCTATCTATCTATCTATCTATCTATCTATCTATCTATCTATCTATCTATCTATATAAAGGAGGCTGCACTTCAATGGTTAGACGGCCTATTGGTATCTGAACAAAAATCTTTTTAACATTTATATTTTATTGTGTTTTTCTAATCTAGGTGAAATGTTAATATATACTGCAAGTCCATGTATGATATGCCATACGCTAAATAAATAAGTAAACAACCGCCCAATCAAGAAACTACCAGGAACACCTCCATCAACACTGATAGGACAAGCCACTAAGTATATAAGAGAGAGCAAATTCCTCTCTCTTCTAGCACTGATGATGTTACCTAGTTGGGTCACGAAACGTCTGCAAGAAAACCACCAAGCTCAGAGAGCACCAAGGACCCCTGAAGAGACAATGTTGTTGGATGATGGACCAAGTGGCCCCTTAGCTCCGGCTTTATTATTTATATAATAACAATGATATGCGTGTGTGTGTGTGCGTGCGTGGGTGTATGATAATACTATATAATTTATATTATGATTACATTTATCTGCCCCATCTCGCCTAGAGGTTTAGAAAGCCCCTTTTTGCTTCCCAGTCAGTCAATATGGGCTGAGCAAGTGAAGCTGGAGGCAGCCAAGATTTCCTTCCCTCCACTTTCCCCTCGCACTTTACATATGCCCAGAGGCACCGTGCACACTTAGAAGCAGCTGCCCGCCGGCCTCCCCGCCCGTCCCTTGTTTCTTCCATCCCTAAACCCTCCATTCCAGATTCACCCGCCTGGGATTGCCTCGATGCCTATGCTTTGCGACGTAAAACTGTGCCGAAAGAAATAGACCTTTTTAAT
The DNA here is from genome assembly GCA_023970755.1 of Azemiops feae. NCBI lineage: Eukaryota > Metazoa > Chordata > Lepidosauria > Squamata > Viperidae > Azemiops > Azemiops feae. The sequence continues at coordinate 11,658 of JALGBA010002143.1, forward strand.
GGGATTTTAAAGTTATTATCCTCTATCTTTATTAGTAACGCCTTATTAATGTTAATAGGGCGAAGGGAAGCCCTTTTGCTGCGACGCGGGGACACAAAAACATCACCTAATATTACTGAGGTTTCATTAATAAATACTACACTTAAAACTCCATTTAAAAGCTTTATTTCTTTTTGTGGCTGCTCGGCTCACCTGCGGCAGTCCGAGGCTTTTTTCCCTTCTTGCGGCAGCGTAGAGCAGAAAAGAGGACAGGAAGGTGCCGACGGATGACTAAAAGCAACGGATAAGAATTCGGCCATAATAGGAAGGTCGATACCAAATGAACTGGGGGATGGCCAATTTGGACGGACGGGAGGTCGCCATGCCGAGAAGGTCTAGGTGTTAATGCTATGGGACGGAAAAACCTGCCCTCCTGTGGTCAAAACGGGTATTGCGGCCGCCGAAATAAATAAACCTTTTGAATGGGATTTTAAGGTTATTATTCTCTATCTTTATTATTAACGCCTTATTAATATTAATAGGGCGACGGGAGGCCCTTTTGCTGAGACCCTGGGGCAGAGTAAGATAACCTAATATTAGTATGGTTTTATTAACAAAGAATAATAAACTTAAAACGCCATTTAAAAGGTTTATTTCTTTTGGTGGCTGCTGTACCTGCTTGTCCCTTAGCGAGAGATGGCGCGGCCTTCAAAAAGGCCTGTAATGATGAATTAAGGTTACTTTGATAGGTGCTAACTTTAAAGATAAACCTCACCAAACATACATAAAATTTATTGCTATGCTTAATATTAAAATGAGTGAGATTAGATTTTACCTTCGCTGCTAGTTTTGAAACTGACGCATTTATTAAAATGTTTTATGTCTACCTACATCACACTAATTTCTTGCTGCATCTTAGTTTCCAATCTTCCTAGTATGCCCATTCGTGAATATCATTTCACTGGGGTGAAAAATAGACAGCTAGTCAATTGGGGTGGAAGGTGCCAGGCTAGAAATTGGGGGTGGGGGCTGAGTTTTAGTACCACCTTAGGTATGAGAAACCAGCTTTGGGCCAATTCCTCTCCTAGTCAGCCTAAGTCTAACCCTAACCCTAGGGCTGTTGCTGCATGGCGAAAATAAGAGAAGGAAGGAGCATTAGATATATTTGCCGCCTTGAGTTATTTATAAAAAAATAACAAAGGCTGCATTAAAAAAATACGCAAAAAGTCATCTGGGTCAGTCACTCCAAAACCAGCTTTGGGCAAGTCACTCTCTCTCGGCCCTAGGAAGGAAGCAACGGCAAACCATTTGTCTGAAATGGTATAGGGTTGCCTGCCTAAGCAGGGGGTTGGACTAGAAGACCTCCAAGGTCCCTTCCAACTCGGTTATTCTATTCTAACCGCAGCTGGGGGGGAAAACCTTGCCAAGAAAACCGCAGGGATTTGGTCAGGCAATGGCCAGGAGTCGAGACTAAGCGGAAAGCACCAAATAATATTAAGAATAACAGCAATAACTTGCTAAACGCCCGGCTCCCTCCGGTCATGTTACTAGAAGGGAGTGCGAACACAGGCAATTGAGTTCATCGGGCAACGCGTGTCGTGGGAACGCAACTCCTAGTACCCACGCCGAGCGGCAGATTCGGGGAAGCTTCCCTGAAGCCCCCGCCTCACCTGGCCTTGATGCAAAGGCAGCAGCGCCGCCGGCTCCACCTTTGCCTTCTCCTTGGCCGCGGGACAGCCTTCTCGGGGCGTCGCCGGGCTGTGACGCCATCAGAAGGCGCGTCCCCTATTTCGGCAGAGAAGCGGAAAGGCACCATAGAGGTAGGAAAGGAGAGCGGAAGCAGACTGGGCTTTCCGCTCTTCAAACCGTCGATCTTGGGAATCGCCATAGAAATGTAACCAGAGAGCTAGGGTGGAAATGGTAGAGCGGCCGGTAGAACCAAGACTTCCGAGTTTGCTGGAGCATATATGGAGGAAGACTTTGGATTGGAGTTAAGGACGGAAAAAAGACAATGCAGAAATCTGGATTGTATTGGGGGCGCCCTATATAAAAGCCCCCGGCAAAGGTGGAGTGTCACAGAGTATTGCACATCCATTCCCAGCCAGCAGGGGACAAGTTTAATCCCTGTAAGTCATCCAGCGTTTCTCAAACTTGGCAATTTTTGTGGACTTCAAGTCCCAGAATTCCCCAGCCTGCATGCAGTTTGCAGGTAACTAAATGGTTTATCCAGGGAAAGCAGGAACTGTATTAAATTGGACTCCAGGGTTGACCGAGTACACCACCTCCACATTTGTGACGTCCCCTAAAATTTGCTGGCAACCCCCAAGCGATCGCAATAAATAAATAAAAACACAAACGTATTTATTTAGCGTATGGCACAATACACTCCGATAGTATCTTTTCACTAGCATCCACTAGTTGTGACACTGCTTAGGTTTTACAAAAGCAGCCAAGGCCATTAAGTGATGCTCCAGTCAGAGCTGAAGAACCTTCTTGTATGAGAAGCGAAACGTCTTCAAAGAAAATCAAGAAAGTCCAGTTGCCTCCTGAAAAAGCATCTTTGGGACAATTATGACCCGGATGACTGAGAATCTCCATAGACAGTGAGAGACAATACTTAAGGCACTGGACTAGAAATCGGAAGACTGTCGGTTCTAGTCCCACCTTAGGCATGAAAGTCAACTGTGGTGACCTTGGGGTCAGTCCTTCTCTCCTGGTCCTAGTAAGGAGGCAATGCCAAACCACCAGCTTCCCATCATAGCTATCTGCAATTGCATTGACGCACGACCGAATGTGTGCAGCTGGGGCCTGCGCACACCTGCAACATATCGTGTACATCTATCTACCCTATCTATCTATCTATCTATCTATCTATCAATCTATCAATCTATCAATCTATCTATGTATCTATCTATGTATCTATCTATCTATCTATCTATCTATCTATCTATCTATCTATCTATCTATCTATCTATCTATCTATCTATCTATCTATCTAATATAAAGGAGGCTGCACTTCAATGGTTAGACGGCCTATTGGTATCTGAGCAAAAATCTTTTTAACATTTATATTTTATTGTGTTTTTCTAATCTAGGTGAAATGTTAATATATACTGCAAGTCCATGTATGATATGCCATACGCTAAATAAATAAGTAAACAACCGCCCAATCAAGAAACTACCAGGAACACCTCCATCAACACTGATAGGACAAGCCACTAAGTATATAAAGAGAGAGCAAATTCCTCTCTCTTCTAGCACTGATGATGTTACCTAGTTGGGTCACGAAACGTCTGCAAGAAAACCACCAAGCTCAGAGAGCACCAAGGACCCCTGAAGAGACAATGTTGTTAGATGATGGACCAAGTGGCCCCTTAGCTCCGGCTTTATTATTTATATACTAACAATGATATGCGTGTGTGTGTGTGCCGTGCGTGGGTGTATGATAATATATAAAATATATTATGATTCATTTATCTGCCCACATCTCGACCCTAGAGGTTTAGGAAAGCCATTTTTGCTTCCAGTCAGTCAATATGGGCTGGAGAAAGGTGAAGCTGGAGGCAGCCAAGATTTCATTCCCTCCACTTTCCCTCGACTTTACATATGACAGAGGACCGTTGAACATTAGAAGTAGCTGCCGTGCCGGCCTCCCGCACGTACCTTGTTTTTCATCCCCTAAAAACCCACATTCCAGATGCACTGCCTGGGATGCTCGATGCCTTGCTTTGCGACGTAAAACTGTGCGAAAGAAAATAGACCTTTTTAAGCGGATTTAAAGTTATTATCTCTATCTTTATTAGTAAGACGTATTAATGTTAATAGGGCGAAGGGAAGCCCTTTTGCTGCGACGCGGGGACACAAAAACATCAACTAATATTACTGAGGTTTCATTAATAAATACTACACTTAAAACTCCATTTAAAAGCTTTCTTTCTTTTTGTGGCTGCTCGGCTCACCTGCGGCAGTCCGAGGCTTTTTTCCCTTCTTGCGGCAGCGTAGAGCAGAAAAGAGGACAGGAAGGTGCCGACGGATGACTAAAAGCAACGGACAAGAATTCGGCCATACTAGGAAGGTCGATTCCAAATGAACTGGGGGATGGCCAATTTGGACGGACGGGAGGTCGCCATGCCGAGAAGGTCTAGGTGTTAATGCTAGGGGACGGAAAAACCTGTCCTCCTGTGGTCAAAACGGGTATTGCGGCCGCCGAAATAAATAAACCTTTTGAATGGGATTTTAAGGTTATTCTTCTCTATCTTTATTATTAACGCCTTATTAATATTAATAGGGCGACGGGAGGCCCTTTTGCTGAGACCCTGGGGCAGAGTAAGATAACCTAATATTAGTATGGTTTTATTAACAAAGAATAATAAACTTAAAACGCCATTTAAAAGGTTTATTTCTTTTGGTGGCTGCTGTACCTGCTTGTCCCTTAGCGAGAGATGGCGTGGCCTTCAAAAAGGCCTGTAATGATGAATTAAGGTTACTTTGATAGGTGCTAACTTTAAAGATAAACCTCACCAAACATAAATAAATTTATTGCTATGCTTAATATTAAAATGAGTGAGATTAGATTTTACCTTCGCTGCTAGTTTTGAAACCGACGCATTTATTAAAATGTTTTATGTCTACCTACATCACACTAATTTCTTGCTGCATCTTAGTTTCTAATCTTCCTAGTATGCCCATTGGTGAATATCATTTCACTGGGGTGAAAAATAGACAGCTAGTCAATTGGGGTGGAAGGTGCCAGGCTAGAAATTGGGGGTGGGGGCTGAGTTTTAGTACCACCTTAGGTATGAGAAACCAGCTTTGGGCCAATTCCTCTCCTAGTCAGCCTAAATCTAACCCTAACCCTAGGGCTGTTGCTGCATGGCGAAAATAAGAGAAGGAAGGAGCATTAGATATATTTGCCGCCTTGAGTTATTTATAAAAAAATAACAAAGGCTGGATTAAAAAAAGTACGCAAAAAGTCATCTGGGTCAGTCACTCCAAAACCAGCTTTGGGCCAGTCACTCTCTCTCGGCCCTAGGAAGGAAGCAACGGCAAACCATTTGTCTGAAATGGTATAGGGTTGCCTGCCTAAGCAGGGGGTTGGACTAGAAGACCTCCAAGGTCCCTTCCAACTCGGTTATTCTATTCTAACCGCAGCTGGGGGGAAAAACCTTGCCACGAAAACCGCAGGGATTTGGTCAGGCAATGGCCAGGAGTCCAGACTAGTGGAAAGCACCAAGTATTTAAGAATGAACAGCAATAACTTGGCTAAACCCCGATCTCCCTCCGGTCCATGTTTACTAGAAGGGATTGCGAACACAGCAAGTGAGTCATCGGCAACGCTTGTCGTGGGAACGACTCCTATAACCCACGCCTAGCGGCAGATTCGGGGAAGCTTCCCTGAAGCACCGCCTCACCTGGCCTGATGCAAAGGCAGCAGCGCCGCCGGCTCCACCTTTGCCTTCTCCTTCGCCGCGGGACAGCCTTCTCGGTGCGTCGCGGCTGTGACGCCATCGAAGGCGCTTCCCCTATTTCGGCAGAGAAGCCGAAAGGCACCATAGAGGTAGGGAAGGAGAGCGGAGGAAAGACTGGGCTTCCGCTCTTGAAACCGTCGAACTATAGAAATGTAACCAGAGAGCTCGGGTGGAAATGGTAGAGCGGCCGGTAGAACCAAGACTTCCGAGTTCGCTGGAGCATATATGGAGGAAGACTTTGGATTGGAGTTAAGGACGGAAAAAAGACAATGCAGAAATCTGGATTGTATTGGGGGCGCCCTATATAAAAGGCCCCCGCAAAGGGGGAGTGTCACAGAGTATTGCACATCCATTCCCAGCCAGCAGGGGACAAGGTTAATCCCTATAAGTCATCCAGCGTTTCTCAACTTGGCATTCTTTGTGGACTTCAATCCCGACTTCCCCCGCCTTTTTTGCATGTACTTTTTGCAGGTACCCTAATGGCTATTGATCCATGAAAAGCAGAACTGTATTAATTGGACTCCCAGGGTTGACCGAGTACACCACCTCCAAATTTGTGACGTCCCCTAAAATTTGCTGGCGACCACCAAGTGATCGCAATAAATAAATAAAAACACAAACGTATTTATTTAGCGTATGACACAATACACTCCAATAGTATCTTTTCACTAGCCTCCACTAGTTGTGACACTACTTAGGTTTTACAAAAGCAGCCGAGGCCATTAAGTGGATGCTCCAGTCAGAGCTGAAGAAGCTTCTTGTATGAGAAGCGAAACGTCTTCAAAGAAAATTAAGAAAGTCCAGTTGCCTCCTGAAAAAGCATCTTTGGGACAATTATGACCCGGATGACTGAGAATCTCCATAGACAGTGAGAGACTATGCGGGATACTTAAGGCACGGGACTAGAAATCGGAAGACTGTCGGTTCTAGTCCCACCTTAGGCATGAAAGTCAACTGTGCAAACCTGCAACATATCGTGTAGATCTATCTATCTATCTCTCTATCTATCTACTCTATCATCTATCTATCTAGCTATCTATGCTTCTATCTATCTATCTATGTATCTATCTATCTATCTATCTATTCTATCTATCTATAATAAGGATGCCTGCCTTCAATGGTTAGACGCCTATGGTTCTGCACAAAAATCTTTTTTTACATTTATATTTTATTGTGTTTTTCTAATCTGGTGAAGATGTTAATATATACTGCCGCACCCGATCCATGTATGATATTCCATACACTAATAATAAGTAAACAACCCTGCCCAATCAAGAAACTACCAGGCACCTCCATCACCCTGATAGGTACAAGCCACTAAGTATATAGATGGTAGCAAATCCCTCTCTCTTCTACCGTTGATTTACCTTAGTTGGTCACGAACTCTGCAAAAAAACCACCAAGCTCAGAGAGAACCAAGGACCCCTGAAGAGACAATGTTGTTGGATGATGGACCAAGTGGCCCCTTTAGCTCCGTCTTTATTATTCATATAACAACAATGATATGCGTGTGTATGTGTGTGCGCGCGTGCGTGCGTGGGTGTATGATAATACTATATAATTTATATTATGATGACATTTATCTGCCCCATCTCGCCTAGAGGTTTAGAAAGCCCCTTTTAGCTTCCCAGTCAGTCAATATGGGCTGAGCAAGTGAAGCTAGAGGCAGCCGAGATTT
>JALGBA010002144.1:0-18914 GCA_023970755.1 Azemiops feae
TGGGAGGCTTTACTAAGACTACAACAGAAAGGTAGCTGGGGCCCTGATTGGATCTCCATTATATTTAAACTGCTGTATTGAAACTGCCCAGAGTTGCTGGGAGGCTTTACTAAGACTGCAACAGAAAGGTAGCTGGGGACCTGATTGGATCTCCATTATATTTAAACTGTTGTATTTAACTGCCCAGAGCTGCTGGGAGGCTTTACTAAGACTGCAACGGAAAGGTAGCTGGGGCCCTGATTGTATCTCCATTATATTTAAACTGCTGTATTTAAACTGCTGTATTGAAACTGCCCAGAGTTGCTGGGAGGCTTTACTAAGACTGCAACAGAAAGGTAGCTGGGGACCTGATTGGATCTCCATTATATTTAAACTGTTGTATTTAACTGCCCAGAGTTGCTGGGAGGCTTTACTAAGACTGCAACAGAAAGGTAGCTGGGGACCTGATTGGATCTCCATTATATTTAAACTGTTGTATTTAACTGCCCAGAGCTGCTGGGAGGCTTTACTAAGACTGCAACAGAAAGGTAGCTGGGGCCCTGATTGGATCTCCATTATATTTAAACTGCTGTATTTAAAATGCCCAGAGTTGCTGGGAGGCTTTACTAAGACTGCAACAGAAAGGTAGCTGGGGCCCTGATTGGATCTCCATTATATTTAAACTGTTGTATTTAACTGCCCAGAGCTTCTGGGAGGCTTTACTAAGACTGCAACAGAAAGGTAGCTGGGACCCTGGTTGGATTTCCATTGCATTTAAACTGCTGTATTTAAACTGCCCAGAGCTGCTGGGAGGCTTTATTAAGACTGCAACAGAAAGGTAGCTGGGGCCCTGATTGGATCTCCATTACATTTAAACTGCTATATATAAACTGCCCAGAACTGCTGGGAGGCTTTACTAAGACTGCAACAGAAAGGTAGCTGGGGCCCTGCTTGGATCTCCATTATATTTAAACTGCTGTATTTAAACTGCTGTATTTAAACTGCCCAGACTTGCTGGGAGGCTTTACTAAGACTGCAACAGAAAGGTAGCTGGGGCCCTGATTGGATCTCCATTATATTTAAACTGCTGTATTTAAACTGTCCAGAGCTGCTGGGAGGCTTTACTAAGACTACAACAGAAAGGTAGCTGGGGCCCTGATTGGATCTCCATTATGTTTAAACTGCTGTATTGAAACTGCTGTATTGAAACTGCTGTATTTAAACTGCCCAGAGTTGCTGGGAGGCTTTACTAAGACTGCAACAGAAAGGTAGCTGGGACCCTGATTGGATCTCCATTATATTTAAACTGCTGTATTTAAACTGCCCAGAGTTGCTGGGAGGCTTTACTAAGACTGCAACAGAAAGGTAGATGGGACCCTGGTTGGATTTCCATTGCATTTAAACTGCTGTATTTAAACTGCCCAGAGCTGCTGGGAGGCTTTATTAAGACTGCAACAGAAAGGTAGCTGGGGCCCTGATTGGATCTCCATTACATTTAAACTGCTATATATAAACTGCCCAGAGCTGCTGGGAGGCTTTACTAAGACTGCAACAGAAAGGTAGCTGGGGCCCTGCTTGGATCTCCATTATATTTAAACTGCTGTATTTAAACTGCTGTATTTAAACTGCCCAGAGGTGCTGGGAGGCTTTACTAAGACTGCAACAGAAAGGTAGCTGGGGCCCTGATTAGATCTCCATTATATTTAAACTGCTGTATTTAAACTGCCCAGAGCTGCTGGGAGGCTTTACTAAGACTGCAACAGAAAGGTAGCTGGGGCCCTGATTGAATCTCCATTATATTTAAACTGTTGTACTTAACTGCCCAGAGCTGCTGGGAGGCTTTACTAAGACTGCAACAGAAAGGTAGCTGGGGCCCTGATTGGATCTCCATTATATTTAAACTGTTGTATTTAACTGCCCAGAGCTGCTGGGAGGCTTTACTAAGACTGCAACAGAAAGGTAGCTGGGGCCCTGGTTGGATCTCCATTATATTTAAACTGCTGTATCTAAACTGCTGTATTGAAACTGCCCAGAGTTGCTGGGAGGCTTTATTAAGACTGCAACAGAAAGGTAGCTGGGGCCCTGATTGGATCTCCATTACATTTAAACTGCTATATATAAACTGCCCAGAGCTGCTGGGAGGCTTTACTAAGACTGGCAACAGAAGTAGCTGGGGCCCTGTTTGGATCTCCTTATATTTAAACTGCTGTATTTAACTGCTTATATAAACTGCCCTAGCTGCTGGGAGGCCTTTACTAAGACTGCAACAGAAGGGAGCTGGGCCCTGATTGGATCTCCATTATATTAAACTGCTGTATTTTTTAACTGCTGTATTTAAACTGCACAGATTGCTGTGATGCTTTACTAAGACTGCAACAGAAGGTAGCTGGGCCCTGATTGGATCTCCATTATATTTACAATTGCTGTAATTGAAACTGCTGTATTGAAACTGCTGTATTTTAAACTGCCCAGAGTTGCTGGGAGGCTTTACTAAGACTGCAACAGAAAGGTAGCTGGGGCCCTGATTGGATCTCCATTATATTTAAACTGCTGTATTTAAACTGCCCAGAGTTGCTGGGAGGCTTTACTAAGACTTCAACAGAAAGGTAGCTGGGGCCCTGATTGGATCTCCATTATATTTAAACTGCTGTATTTAAACTGCTGTATTTAAACTGCTCTATTTAAACTGCCCAGAGTTGCTGGGAGGCTTTACTAAGACTGCAACAGAAAGGTAGCTGGGGCCCTGATTGGATCTCCATTATATTTAAACTGCTGTATTTAAACTGCCCAGAGCTGCTGGGAGGCTTTACTAAGACTGCAACAGAAAGGTAGCTGGGCCCCTGATTGGATCTCCATTATATTTAAACTGCTGTATTTAAACTGCCCAGAGTTGCTAGGAGGCTTTACTAAGACTGCAACCAAAAGGTAGTTGGGGCCCTGATTGGATCTCCATTATATTTAAACTGCTGTATTTAAACTGCTGTATTGAAACTGCCCAGAGTTGCTGGGAGGCTTTACTAAGACTGCAACAGAAAAGTAGCTGGGGCCCTGATTGGATCTCCATTTTATTTAAAATGCTGTATTTAAACTGCCCAGAGCTGCTGGGAGGCTTTACTAAGACTGCAACAGAAAGGTAGCTGAGGCCCTGATTGGATCTCCATTTTATTTAAACTGCTGTATTTAAACTGCCCAGAGCTGCTGGGAGGCTTCACTAAGACTGCAACAGAAAGGTAGCTGGGGCCCTGATTGGATCTCCATTATATTTAAACTGCTGTATTTAAACTGCCCAGAGCTGCTGGGAGGCTTTACTAAGACTGCAACAGAAAGGTAGCTGGGGCCCTGATTGGATCTCCATTATATTTAAACTGCTGTATTTAAAGTGCTCAGAGCTGCTGGGAGGCTTTACTAAGACTACAACAGAAAGGTAGCTGCGGCCATGATTGGATCTCCATTATATTTAAACTGCTGTATTTAAACTGCCCAGAGCTGCTGGGATGCTTTACTAAGACTGCAACAGAAAGGTAGCTGGGGCCCTGATTGGATCTCCATTATATTTAAACTGCTGTATTTAAACTGATTTATTTAAACTGCCCAGAGCTGCTGGGAGGCTTTACTAAGACTGCAACAGAAAGGTAGCTGGGGCCCTGATTCGATCTCCATTATATTTAAACTGCTGTATTTAAACTGCCCAGAGCTGCTGGGAGGCTTTACTAAGACTGCAACAGAAAGGTAGCTGGGCCCCTGATTGGATCTCCATTATATTTAAACTGCTGTATTTAAACTGCCCAGAGCTGCTGGGAGGCTTTACTAAGACTGCAACAGAAAGGTAGCTGGGGCCCTGATTGGATCTCCATTACATTTAAACTGCTGTATTTAAACTACCCAGAGCTGCTGGGAGGCTTTACTAAGACTGCAACAGAAAGGTAACTGGGGCCCTGATTGGGTCTCCATTATATTTAAACTGCTGTATTTAAACTGCTTTATTTAAACTGCCCAGAGCTGCTGGGAGGCTTTACTAAGACTGCAACAGAAAGGTAGCTGGGGCCCTGATTCGATCTCCATTATATTTAAACTGCTGTATTTAAACTGCCCAGCACTGCTGGAGTCTTTATTAGACTGCAACAGAAAGGTAGCTTGGGCCCTGATTCAATCTCCATTATATTTAAACTGCTGTAGTAAACTGCCCGCATAGCTGCTGTGAGCTTTTACTAAGACTGCAACACTAAGGTAGCCTGGGGCCCTGATTGGATCTCCATATATTTAAACTGCTGTATTGAAAATGCTGTAATTGAAACTGCTGTATTTAAAACTGCCCAGAAGTTGCTGGGAGGCTTTACTAAGACTGCAACAGAAAGGTAACTGGGGCCCTGATTGGGTCTCCATTATATTTAAACTGCTGTATTTAAACTGCTGTATTTAAACTGCCCAGAGTTGCTGGGAGGCTTTACTAGGACTGCAACAGAAAGGTAGCTGGGGCCCTGATTGGATCTCCGTTATATTTAAACTGCTGTATTTAAACTGTCCAGAGCTGCTGGGAGGCTTTACCAAGACTGCAACAGAAAGGTAGCTGGGGCCCTGATTGGATCTCCATTATATTTAAACTGCTGTATTTAAACTGCTGTATTGAAAACTGCCCAGAGTTTGCTGGGGCTTTACTAAAGACCTGCAACAGAAAGGTAGCTGGGCCCTGATTGGATCTCGATTATATTTAAACTGCTGTATTTAAACTGCCCAGAGTTGCTGGGAGGCTTTACTAAGACTGCAACAGAAAGGTAGCTGGGGCCCTGATTGGATCTCCATTATATTTAAACTGTTGTATTTAACTGCCCAGAGCTTCTGGGAGGCTTTACTAAGCCTGCAACAGAAAGGTAGCTGGGGCCCTGATTGGATCTCCATTATATTTAAACTGCTGTATTTAAACTGCCCAGAGTTGCTGGGAGGCTTTACTAAGACTCAACCAAAGGTAGCTGGGCCTGATTGGATCTCCATTATTTAACTGCTGTATTGAAACTGCCCAGAGTTGCTGGGAGGCTTTACTAAGACTGCAACAGAAAGGTAGCTGGGGACCTGATTGGATCTCCATTATATTTAAACTGTTGTATTTAACTGCCCAGAGCTGCTGGGAGGCTTTACTAAGACTGCAACGGAAAGGTAGCTGGGGCCCTGATTGTATCTCCATTATATTTAAACTGCTGTATTTAAACTGCTGTATTGAAACTGCCCAGAGTTGCTGGGAGGCTTTACTAAGACTGCAACAGAAAGGTAGCTGGGGACCTGATTGGATCTCCATTATATTTAAACTGTTGTATTTAACTGCCCAGAGTTGCTGGGAGGCTTTACTAAGACTGCAACAGAAAGGTAGCTGGGGACCTGATTGGATCTCCATTATATTTAAACTGTTGTATTTAACGGCCCAGAGCTGTGGAGGCTTTACTAATACGCAACAGAAAGGTAGCTGGGGCCTGATGGGACTCGTCCATTATATTTAAACTGCTTTATTTAAACTGCCCAGAGCTGCTGGGAGGCTTTACTAAGATTGCAACAGAAAGGTAGCTGGGACCCTGGTTGGATCTCCATTGCATTTAAACTGCTGTATTTAAACTGCCCAGAGCTGCTGGGAGGCTTTAGTAAGACTGCAACAGAAAGGGAGCTGGGGCCCTGATTGGATCTCCATTATATTTAAACTGCTGTATTTAAACTGCCCAGAGCTGCTGGGAGGCTTTACTAAGACTGCAACAGAAAGGTAGCTGGGGCCCTGATTGGATCTCCATTATATTTAAACTGCTGTATTTAAACTGCTGTATTTAAACTGCTCTATTTAAACTGCCCAGAGTTGCTGAGAGGCTTTACTAAGACTGCAACAGAAAGGTAGCTGGGGCCCTGATTGGATCTCCATTATATTTAAACTGCTGTATTTAAACTGTCCAGAGCTGCTGGGAGGCTTTACTAAGACTACAACAGAAAGGTAGCTGGGGCCCTGATTGGATCTCCATTATGTTTAAACTGCTGTATTGAAACTGCTGTATTGAAACTGCTGTATTTAAACTGCCCAGAGTTGCTGGGAGGCTTTACTAAGACTGCAACAGAAAGGTAGCTGGGACCCTGATTGGATCTCCATTATATTTAAACTGCTGTATTTAAACTGCCCAGAGTTGCTGGGAGGCTTTACTAAGACTGCAACAGAAAGGTAGATGGGACCCTGGTTGGATTTCCATTGCATTTAAACTGCTGTATTTAAACTGCCCAGAGCTGCTGGGAGGCTTTATTAAGACTGCAACAGAAAGGTAGCTGGGGCCCTGATTGGATCTCCATTACATTTAAACTGCTATATATAAACTGCCCAGAGCTGCTGGGAGGCTTTACTAAGACTGCAACAGAAAGGTAGCTGCGGCCCTGCTTGGATCTCCATTATATTTAAACTGCTGTATTTAAACTGCTGTATTTAAACTGCCCAGAGTTGCTGGGAGGCTTTACTAAGACTGCAACAGAAAGGTAGCTGGGGCCCTGATTAGATCTCCATTATATTTAAACTGCTGTATTTAAACTGCCCAGAGCTGCTGGGAGGCTTTACTAAGACTGCAACAGAAAGGTAGCTGGGGCCCTGATTGAATCTCCATTATATTTAAACTGTTGTACTTAACTGCCCAGAGCTGCTGGGAGGCTTTACTAAGACTGCAACAGAAAGGTAGCTGGGGCCCTGATTGGATCTCCATTATATTTAAACTGTTGTATTTAACTGCCCAGAGCTGCTGGGAGGCTTTACTAAGACTGCAACAGAAAGGTAGCTGGGGCCCTGGTTGGATCTCCATTATATTTAAACTGCTGTATCTAAACTGCTGTATTGAAACTGCCCAGAGTTGCTGGGAGGCTTTATTAAGACTGCAACAGAAAGGTAGCTGGGGCCCTGATTGGATCTCCATTATATTTAAACTGCTGTATTTAAACTGCCCAGAGTTGCTGGGAGGCTTTACTAAGACTGCAACAGAAAGGTAGCTGGGGCCCTGATTGGATCTCCATTTATATTTAAACTGCTGTATTTAAAACTGCTATATATAAACTGCACAGAGTGCTGGGAGGCTTTACAAGACTGCACAGAAAGGTCTAGCTTGGGCCATGATTCGGATCTCAAATATATTTAAACTGCTGTATTTCTTAAACTGTTGTATTTAACTGCCCAGAGCTGCTGGAGGCTTTACTAAGACTGCAACAGAAAGGTAGCTGGGACCCTGATTGGATCTCCATTATATTTAAACTGCTGTATTTAAACTGCTGTATTGAAACTGGCCAGAGTTGCTGGGAGGCTTTATTAAGACTGCAACAGAAAGGTAGCTGGGGCCCTGATTGGATCTCCATTATATTTAAACTGCTGTATTTAAACTGCCCAGAGTTGCTGGGAGGCTTTACTAAGACTGCAACGGAAATGCATTGGGGCCCTGATTGGATCTCCATTATATTTAAAACGGCTGTATTTTAAAACGCTGTAATGAACTGCCCAGAGTTGCTGGGAGGCTTTATAAAGACTGACAAACAGAAAGGTAGCTGGGGCCCTGATTGGATCTCCATTATATTTAAACTGCTGTATTTAAACTGCCCAGAGTTGCTGGGAGGCTTTACTAAGACTGCAACAGAAAGGTAGCTGGGGCCCTGATTGGATCTGCATTATATTTAAACTGCTGTATTTAAACTGCTGTATTTAAACTGCCCAGAGGTGCTGGGAGGCTTTACTAAGACTGCAAAAGCAAGGTATCTGGGGCCCTGATTGGATCTCCATTATATTTAAACTGCTGTATTTAAACTGCCCAGAGCTGCTGGGAGGCTTTACTAAGACTGCAAGAGAAAGGTAGCTGGGGCCCTGATTGGATCGCCATTATATTTAAACTGCTGTATTTAAACTGCTGTATTTAAACTGCTCTATTTAAACTGCCCAGAGTTGCTGGGAGGCTTTACTAAGACTGCAACAGAAAGGTAGCTGGGGCCCTGATTGGATCTCCATTATATTTAAACTGCTGTATTTAAACTGCCCAGAGCTGCTGGGAGGCTTTACTAAGACTGCAACAGAAAGGTAGCTGGGCCCCTGATTGGATCTCCATTATATTTAAACTGCTGTATTTAAACTGCCCAGAGTTGCTGGGAGGCTTTACTAAGACTGCAACCAAAAGGTAGTTAGGCCCCTGATTGGATCTCCATTATATTTAAACTGCTGTATTTAAACTGCTGTATTGAAACTGCCCAGAGTTGCTGGGAGGCTTTACTAAGACTGCAACAGAAAGGTAGCTGGGGCCCTGATTGGATCTCCATTTTATTTAAAATGCTGTATTTAAACTGCCCAGAGCTGCTGGGAGGCTTTACTAAGACTGCAACAGAAAGGTAGCTGAGGCCCTGATTGGATCTCCATTTTATTTAAACTGCTGTATTTAAACTGCCCAGAGCTGCTGGGAGGATTCACTAAGACTGCAACAGAAAGGTAGCTGGGGCCCTGTTTGGATCTCCATTATATTTAAACTGCTGTATTTAAACTGCCCAGAGCTGCTGGGAGGCTTTACTAAGACTGCAACAGAAAGGTAGCTGGGGCCCTGATTGGATCTCCATTATAAATAAACTGCTGTATTTAAACTGCCCAGAGTTGCTGGGAGGCTTTACTAAGACTGCAACAGAAAGGTAGCTGGTGCCTGATTGCATCTCCATTGTATTTAAACTGCTTTATTTAAACTGCCCAGAGCTCCTGGGAGGTTTTACAAACTCCAAGACTGCAACAGAAAGGTAGCTGGGGCCTGATTGGATCTCCATTGTATTTAAACTGCTTTATTTAAACTGCCCAGAGCTCTTGGGAGGTTTTACAAACTCTAAGACTGCAACAGAAAGGTAGCTGGGGCCTGATTGGATGTCCATTGTATTTAAACTGCTTTATTTAAACTGCCAGAGCTCCTGGGAGGGTTTACAAACTCAAAGACTGCAACAGAAAGTTAGCTTGGGCCTGATTGGATCTCCATTGTATTTAAACTGCTGTATCTTAAACTGCCCAGATGCTGCTGAGGCTTTATAAAAGACGGCAACAGAAACGTAGTGGGGCCCTTGATTGGATCCCATTATATTGAAAGTGCTGTATTTAAACTGCCCAGAGTTGCTGGGAGGCTTTACTAGGACTGCAACAGAAAGGTAGCTGGGGCCCTGATTGGATCTCCGTTATATTTAAACTGCTGTATTTAAACTACCCAGAGCTGCTGGGAGGCTTTACTAAGACTGCAACAGAAAGGTAACTGGGGCCCTGATTGGGTCTCCATTATATTTAAACTGCTGTATTTAAACTGCTTTATTTAAACTTCCCAGAGCTGCTGGGAGGCTTTACTAAGACTGCAACAGAAAGGTAGCTGGGGCCCTGATTCGATCTCCATTATATTTAAACTGCTGTATTTAAACTGCCCAGAGCTGCTGGGAGGCTTTATTAAGACTGCAACAGAAAGGTAGCTGGGCCCCTGATTGGATCTCCATTATATTTAAACTGCTGTATTTAAACTGCCCAGAGCTGCTGGGAGGCTTTACTAAGACTTCAACAGAAAGGTAGCTGGGGCCCTGATTGGATCTCCATTATATTTAAACTGCTGTATTGAAACTGCTGTATTGAAACTGCTGTATTTAAACTGCCCAGAGTTGCTGGGAGGCTTTACTAAGACTGCAACAGAAAGGTAGCTGGGACCCTGATTGGTTCTCCATTATATTTAAACTGCTGTATTTAAACTGCCCAGAGTTGCTGGGAGGCTTTACTAAGACTGCAACAGAAAGGTAGCTGGGGCCCTGATTGGATCTCCATTATATTTAAACTGCTGTATTTAAACTGCCCAGAGTTGCTGGGAGGCTTTACTAAGACTGCAACAGAAAGGTATCTGGGGACCTGATTGGATCTCCATTATATTTAAACTGTTGTATTTAACTGCCCAGAGCTGCTGGGAGGCTTTACTAAGACTGCAACGGAAAGGTAGCTGGGCCCCTGATTGGATCTCCATTATATTTAAACTGCTGTATTTAAACTGCTGTATTTAAACTGCCCAGAGTTGCTGGGAGGCTTTACTAAGACTGCAACCGAAAGGTAGCTGGGGCCCTGATTGGATCTCCATTATATTTAAACTGTTGTATTTAACTGCCCAGAGCTTCTGGGAGGCTTTACTAAGACTGCAACAGAAAGATAGCTGGGACCCTGGTTGGATTTCCATTGCATTTAAACTGCTGTATTTAAACTGCCCAGAGCTGCTGGGAGGCTTTATTAAGACTGCAACAGAAAGGTAGCTGGGGCCCTGATTGGATCTCCATTACATTTAAACTGCTATATATAAACTGCCCAGAGCTGCTGAGAGGCTTTACTAAGACTGCAACAGAAAGGTAGCTGGGGCCCTGCTTGGATCTCCATTATATTTAAACTGCTGTATTGAAACTGCTGTATTTAAACTGCTGTATTTAAACTGCCCAGAGTTGCTGGGAGGCTTTACTAAGACTGCAACAGAAAGTTAGCTGGGACCCTGATTGGATCTCCATTATATTTAAACTGCTGTATTTAAAATGACCCAGAGTTGCTGGGAGGCTTTACTAAGTACTGCAACAGAAAGAGCTGGGGGCCCTGATTGGATCTCCATTAATTAAACTGCTGTATTTAAACTGCCCAGAGTTGCTGGGAGGCTTTACTAAGACTGCAACAGAAAGGTAGCTGGGGCCCTGATTGGATCTCCATTATATTTAAACTGCTGCATTTAAACTGCTGTATTTAAACTGCCCAGAGCTGCTGGGAGGCTTTATTAAGAATGCAACAGAAAGGTAGCTGGGGCCCTGATTGGATCTCCATTATATTTAAACTGCTGTATTTAAACTGCCCAGAGCTGCTGGGAGGCTTTACTAAGACTGCAACAGAAAGGTAGCTGGGGCCCTGATTGGATCTCCATTATATTTAAACTGCTGTATATAAACTGCTGTATTTAAAATGCCCAGAGCTGCTGGGAGGCTTTACTAAAACTGCAACAGAAAGGTAGCTGGGGCCCTGATTGGATCTCCATTATATTTAAATTTGGTGGCTTGTAAAATTTTTTTAAATGACCAGAGGCGCTGGGAGGCTTTATTAAGACGCAACAGAAAGGTAGCTGGGGCCTGATTCGATCTCCATTATATTAAACGCTGTATTTAAACTGCCCAGAGCTGCTGGGAGGCTTTACTAATACTGCAACAGAAAGGTAGCTGGGGCCCTGATTGGATCTCCATTATATTGAAACTGCTGTATTGAAACTGCTGTATTGAAACTGCTCTATTTAAACTGCCCAGAGTTGCTGGGAGGCTTTACTAAGACTGCAACAGAAAGGTAGCTGGGTCCCTGATTGGATCTCCATTATATTTAAACTGTTGTATTTAACTGCCCAGAGTTGCTGGGAGGCTTTACTAAGACTGCAACAGAAAGGTAGCTGGGGACCTGATTGGATCTCCATTATATTTAAACTGTTGTATTTAACTGCCCAGAGCTGCTGGGAGGCTTTACTAAGACTGCAACAGAAAGGTAGCTGGGGCCCTGATTGGATCTCCATTATATTTAAACTGCTGTATTTAAAATGCCCAGAGTTGCTGGGAGGCTTTACTAAGACTGCAACAGAAAGGTAGCTGGGGCCCTGATTGGATCTCCATTATATTTAAACTGTTGTATTTAACTGCCCAGAGCTTCTGGGAGGCTTTACTAAGACTGCAACAGAAAGGTAGCTGGGACCCTGGTTGGATTTCCATTGCATTTAAACTGCTGTATTTAAACTGCCCAGAGCTGCTGGGAGGCTTTATTAAGACTGCAACAGAAAGGTAGCTGGGGCCCTGATTGGATCTCCATTACATTTAAACTGCTATATATAAACTGCCCAGAACTGCTGGGAGGCTTTACTAAGACTGCAACAGAAAGGTAGCTGGGGCCCTGCTTGGATCTCCATTATATTTAAACTGCTGTATTTAAACTGCTGTATTTAAACTGCCCAGACTTGCTGGGAGGCTTTACTAAGACTGCAACAGAAAGGTAGCTGGGGCCCTGATTGGATCTCCATTATATTTAAACTGCTGTATTTAAACTGTCCAGAGCTGCTGGGAGGCTTTACTAAGACTACAACAGAAAGGTAGCTGGGGCCCTGATTGGATCTCCATTATGTTTAAACTGCTGTATTGAAACTGCTGTATTGAAACTGCTGTATTTAAACTGCCCAGAGTTGCTGGGAGGCTTTACTAAGACTGCAACAGAAAGGTAGCTGGGACCCTGATTGGATCTCCATTATATTTAAACTGCTGTATTTAAACTGCCCAGAGTTGCTGGGAGGCTTTACTAAGACTGCAACAGAAAGGTAGATGGGACCCTGGTTGGATTTCCATTGCATTTAAACTGCTGTATTTAAACTGCCCAGAGCTGCTGGGAGGCTTTATTAAGACTGCAACAGAAAGGTAGCTGGGGCCCTGATTGGATCTCCATTACATTTAAACTGCTATATATAAACTGCCCAGAGCTGCTGGGAGGCTTTACTAAGACTGCAACAGAAAGGTAGCTGCGGCCCTGCTTGGATCTCCATTATATTTAAACTGCTGTATTTAAACTGCTGTATTTAAACTGCCCAGAGTTGCTGGGAGGCTTTACTAAGACTGCAACAGAAAGGTAGCTGGGGCCCTGATTAGATCTCCATTATATTTAAACTGCTGTATTTAAACTGCCCAGAGCTGCTGGGAGGCTTTACTAAGACTGCAACAGAAAGGTAGCTGGGGCCCTGATTGAATCTCCATTATATTTAAACTGTTGTACTTAACTGCCCAGAGCTGCTGGGAGGCTTTACTAAGACTGCAACAGAAAGGTAGCTGGGGCCCTGATTGGATCTCCATTATATTTAAACTGTTGTATTTAACTGCCCAGAGCTGCTGGGAGGCTTTACTAAGACTGCAACAGAAAGGTAGCTGGGGCCCTGGTTGGATCTCCATTATATTTAAACTGCTGTATCTAAACTGCTGTATTGAAACTGCCCATAAGTTGCTGGGATGCTTTATTAATACTGCAACAGAAAGGTAGCTGGGCCCCTGATTGGATCCCATTATATTTTAAACTGCTGTATTTAAACGGCCCAGAGTTGCTGGGAGGCTTTACTAGACGCAAAACGAACGGTAGCTGTGGCCCTGTTTGATCCACATTATTTTAAACTGCTGTATTTAAACTGCTGTATTTAAACTGCCCAGAGCTGCTGGGAGGCTTTACTAAGACTGCAACAGAAAGGTAGCTGTGGCCCTGATTGGATCTCCATTATATTTAAACTGCTGTATTTAAACTGCCCAGAGTTGCTGGGAGGCTTTACTAAGACTGCAACAGAAAGGTAGCTGGGGCCCTGATTGGATCTCCATTATATTTAAATTGCTGTATTGAAACTGCTGTATTGAAACTGCTGTATTTAAACTGCCCAGAGTTGCTGGGAGGCTTTACTAAGACTGCAACAGAAAGGTAGCTGGGGCCCTGATTGGATCTCCATTATATTTAAACTGCTGTATTTAAACTGCCCAGAGTTGCTGGGAGGCTTTACTAAGACTGCAACAGAAATGCAGTTGGGGCCCTGATTGGATCTCCATTATATTTAAACTGCTGTATTTAAACTGCTGTATTGAAACTGCCCAGAGATGCTGGGAGACTTTACTAAGACTGCAACAGAAAGGTAGCTGGGGCCCTGATTGGATCTCCATTATATTTAAACTGCTGTATTTAAACTGCCCAGAGTTGCTGGGAGGCTTTACTAAGACTGCAACAGAAAGGTAGCTGGGGCCCTGATTGGATCTGCATTATATTTAAACTGCTGTATTTAAACTGCTGTATTTAAACTGCCCAGAGGTGCTGGGAGGCTTTACTAAGACTGCAAAAGCAAGGTATCTGGGGCCCTGATTGGATCTCCATTTATTAAAACTGCTGTATTTAAACTGCCGCGAGCTGCTGGAGTGCTTTACTTAAGACTTTTCACAGAAGGTAGCTGGGGCCCTGATTGGTCCATTATATTTAAACTGCTGTATTAAACTGCTGTATTTAAAACGCTCTATTTACTGCCCAGAGTTTGCTGTGAGGCTTTACTACGACTGACAACAGAAAGGTAGCCTGGCTCCTGATTGTATCTCCATTATATTTAAACTGCTGTATTGAAATTGCCCAGAGTTGCTGGGAGGCTTTACTAAGACTGCAACAGAAAGGTAGCTGGGGCCCTGATTAGATCTCCATTATATTTAAACTGCTGTATTTAAACTGCCCAGAGTTGCTGGGAGGCTTTACTAAGACTGCAACCAAAAGGTAGTTGGGGCCCTGATTGGATCTCCATTATATTTAAACTGCTGTATTTAAACTGCTGTATTCAAACTGCCCAGAGTTGCTGGGAGGCTTTACTAAGACTGCAACAGAAAAGTAGCTGGGGCCCTGATTGGATCTCCATTTTATTTAAAATGCTGTATTTAAACTGCCCAGAGCTGCTGGGAGGCTTTACTAAGACTGCAACAGAAAGGTAGCTGAGGCCCTGATTGGATCTCCATTTTATTTAAACTGCTGTATTTAAACTGCCCAGAGCTGCTGGGAGGCTTCACTAAGACTGCAACAGAAAGGTAGCTGGGGCCCTGTTTGGATCTCCATTATATTTAAACTGCTGTATTTAAACTGCCCAGAGCTGCTGGGAGGCTTTAGTAAGACTGCAACAGAAAGGTAGCTGGGGCCCTGATTGGATCTCCATTATATTTAAACTGCTGTATTTAAAATGCCCAGAGTTCTGGGAGGCTTTACTAAGCCTGCGACAGAAAGGTAGCCTGGGGCCATGATGATTCTCCATTATATTTTATACACTGCTGTATTTAAACTGCAGCAGAGCTGCTGGGATCTTACTAAGACTGCACCAGAACGGTAGCTGGCCCTGATTGGATCTCCATTATATTTAAACATCTGTTTAAACTGATTTTATTTAAACTGCCCAGACTGCTGGGAGGCTTTACTAAGACCGCAACAGAAAGGTAGCTGGGCCCCTGCTTGGATCTCCATTATATTTAAACTGCTGTATTTAAACTGCCCAGAGCTTCTGGGAGGCTT
This sequence comes from Azemiops feae, assembly GCA_023970755.1. NCBI lineage: Eukaryota > Metazoa > Chordata > Lepidosauria > Squamata > Viperidae > Azemiops > Azemiops feae. The sequence continues at coordinate 15,068 of JALGBA010002144.1, forward strand.
TACTAAGACTGCAACAGAAAGGTAGCTGGGGCCCTGATTCGATCTCCATTATATTTAAACTGCTGTATTTAAACTGCCCAGAGCTGCTGGGAGGCTTTATTAAGACTGCAACAGAAAGGTAGCTGGGGCCCTGATTCGATCTCCATTATGTTTAAACTGCTGTATTTAAACTGCCCAGAGCTGCTGGGAGGCTTTACTAAGACTGCAACAGAAAGGTAGCTGGGGCCCTGATTGGATCTCCATTATATTTAAACTGCTGTATTGAAACTACCCAGAGCTGCTGGAGGCTTTACTAAGAGCTGCTGCACAGAAAGTAACTGGGCCCTGTTGGTCTCCATTATATTTAAACTGCTGTATTTAAACTGCTTTATTTAAACTGCCCAGAGCTGCTGGGAGGCTTTATTAAGACTGCAACAGAAAGGTAGCTGGGGCCCTGATTCGATCTCCATTATATTTAAACTGCTGTATTTAAACTGCCCAGAGCTGCTGGGAGGCTTTATTAAGACTGCAACAGAAAGGTAGCTGGGCCCCTGATTGGATCTCCATTATATTTAAACTGCTGTATTTAAACTGCCCAGAGCTGCTGGGAGGCTTTACTAAGACTTCAACAGAAAGGTAGCTGGGGCCCTGATTGGATCTCCATTATATTTAAACTGCTGTATTGAAACTGCTGTATTGAAACTGCTGTATTTAAACTGCCCAGAGTTGCTGGGAGGCTTTACTAAGACTGCAACAGAAAGGTAGCTGGGGCCCTGATTGGATCTCCATTATATTTAAACTGCTGTATTTAAACTGCCCAGAGTTGCTGGGAGGCTTTACTAAGACTGCAACAGAAAGGTAGCTGGGGACCTGATTGGATCTCCATTATATTTAAACGGTTGTATTTAACTGCCCAGAGCTGCTGGGAGGCTTTACTAAGACTGCAACGGAAAGGTAGCTGGGGCCCTGATTGGATCTCCATTATATTTAAACTGCTGTATTTAAACTGCTGTATTGAAACTGCCCAGAGTTGCTGGGAGGCTTTACTAAGACTGCAACAGAAAGGTAGCTGGGGCCCTGATTGGATCTCCATTATATTTAAACTGCTGTATTTTAAATGCCCAGAGTTGCTGGGAGGCTTTACTAAGACTGCAACAGAAAGGTAGCTGGGGCCCTGATTGGATCTCCATTATATTTAAACTGTTGTATTTAACTGCCCAGAGCTTCTGGGAGGCTTTACTAAGACTGCAACAGAAAGGTAGCTGGGACCCTGGTTGGATTTCCATTGCATTTAAACTGCTGTATTTAAACTGCCCAGAGCTGCTGGGAGGCTTTATTAAGACTGCAAAAGAAAGGTAGCTGGGGCCCTGATTGGATCTCCATTATATTTAAACTGCTGTATTTAAACTGCTGTATTTAAACTGCTGTATTGAAACTGCCCAGAGTTGCTGGGAGGCTTTACTAAGACTGCAACAGAAAGGTAGCTGGGGCCCTGATTGGATCTCCATTATATTTAAATGGCTGTATATAAACTGCTGTATTTAAACTGCCCAGAGCTGCTGGGAGGCTTTACTAAGACTGCAACAGAAAGGTAGCTGGGGCCCTGATTGGATCTCCATTATATTTAAACTGCTGTATATAAACTGCTGCATTTAAACTGCCCAGAGCTGCTGGGAGGCTTTACTAAGACTGCAACAGAAAGGTAGCTGGGGCCCTGATTGGATCTCCATTATATTTAAACTGCTGTATATAAACTGCTGTATTTAAAATGCCCAGAGCTGCTGGGAGGCTTTACTAAAACTGCAACAGAAAGGTAGCTGGGGCCCTGATTGGATCTCCATTATATTTAAACTGCTGTATTTAAACTGCTGTATTGAAACTGCTGCATTGAAACTGCCCAGAGTTGCTGGGAGGCTTTACTAAGACTGCAACAGAAAGGTAGCTGGGGCCCTGATTGGATCTCCATTATATTTAAACTGGTGTATTTAAACTGCTGTATTGAAACTGCCCAGAGTTGCTGGGAGGCTTTACTAAGACTGCAACAGAAAGGTAGCTGGGGCCCTGATTGGATCTCCATTATATTTAAACGGCTGTATTTAAACTGCTGTATTTAAACTGCCCAGAGTTGCTGGGAGGCTTTACTAAGACTGCAACAGAAAGGTAGCTGGGGCCCTGATTGAATCTCCATTATATTTAAACTGCTGTATATAAACTGCTGTATTGAAACTGCCCAGAGCTGCTGGGAGGCTTTAGTAAGACTGCAACAGAAAGGTAGCTGGGGCCCTGATTGGATCTCCATTATATTTAAACTGCTGTATTTAAACTGCTGTATTTAAACTGCCGAGAGTTGCTCGGAGGCTTTACTAAGACTGCAACAGAAAGGTAGCTGGGGCCCTGATTGGATCTCCATTATATTTAAACTGCTGTTTTAACCTGCCCAGAGCTGCTGGGAGGCTTTACTAAGACTGCAACAGAAAGGTAGCTGGGGCCCTGATTGGATCTCCATTATATTTAAACTGCTGTATTTAAACAGCCCAGAGTTGCTGGGAGGCTTTACTAAGACTGCAAAAGAAAGGTAGCTGGGGCCCTGATTGGATCTCCATTATATTTAAACTGCTGTATTTAAACTGCTGTATTTAAACTGCTGTATTGAAACTGTCCAGAGTTGCTGGGAGGCTTTACTAAGACTGCAACAGAAAGGTAACTGGGGCCCTGATTGGGTCTCCATTATATTTAAACTGCTGTATTTAAACTGGTTTATTTAAACTGCCCAGAGCTGCTGGGAGGCTTTACTAAGATTGCAACAGAAAGGTAGCTGGGACCCTGGTTGGATCTCCATTGCATTTAAACTGCTGTATTTAAACTGCCCAGAGCTGCTGGGAGGCTTTAGTAAGACTGCAACAGAAACGGAGCTGGGGCCCTGATTGGATCTCCATTATATTTAAACTGCTGTATTTAAACTGCCCAGAGCTGCTGGGAGGCTTTACTAAGACTGCAACAGAAAGGTAGCTGGGGCCCTGATTGGATCTACCATTGATATTTCAAACTGCGTATTTAAACTGCTGTTATTTAAACTGCGATATTAAAATGCCAGAGTTGCTGGGAGGCTTTACTAAGACTGCAACAGAAAGGTAGCTGGGGTCCCTGATGGATTCTCATATATTAACTGCTGTATTGAAACTGCCCAGAGTTGCTGGGAGGCTTTACTAAGACTGCAACAGAAAGGTAGCTGGGGCCCTGATTGTATCTCCATTATATTTAAACGGCTGTATTTAAACTGCTGTATTTAAACTGCCCAGAGTTGCTGGGAGGCTTTACTAAGACTGCAACAGAAAGGTAGCTGGGGCCCTGATTGGATCTCCATTATATTTAAACTGCTGTATTTACAATGACAGAGCTGCTGGGAGGCCTTTACGAAGACTGCAATAGGAAAGGTGCTGGCGGCCCTGATTGGATTCATTATTTAAACGGCTGTATTTAAACTGCCCAGAGCTGCTGGGAGGCTTTACTAAGACTGCAACAGAAAGGTAGCTGGGGCCCTGATTGGATCTCAATTATATTTAAACTGCTGTATATAAACTGCTGCATTTAAACTGCCCAGAGCTGCTGGGAGGCTTTACTAAGACTGCAACAGAAAGGTAGCTGGGGCCCTGATTGGATCTCCATTATATTTAAACTGCTGTATTTAAACTGCCCAGAGCTGCTGGGAGGCTTTACTAAGACTGCAACAGAAAGGTAGCTGGCGCCCTGATTGGATCTCCATTATATTTAAACTGCTGTATTTAAACTGCCCAGAGCTGCTGGGATGCTTTACTAAGATTGCAACAGAAAGGTAGCTGGGGCCCTGATTGGATCTCCATTATATTTA
>JALGBA010002145.1:0-14219 GCA_023970755.1 Azemiops feae
GTCTCTCACTGTCTATGGAGATTCTCAGTCATCCGGTCCCATAATTGTCCCAAAGATGCTTTTTCAGGAGGCGTCACAACTAGTGGAGGCTAGTGAAAAGTTACTATCGGAGTGTATTGTGCCATACGCTAAATAAATACGTTTGTGTTTTTATTTATTTATTGCGATCACTTGGGGGTTGCCAGCAAATTTTAGGGGACCTCACAAATTTGGAGGTGGTGTACTCGGTCAACCCTGGAGTCCAATTTAATACAGTTCCTGCTTTCCCTGGATAAACCATTTAGTTACCTGCAAACTGCATGCAGGCTGGGGAATTCTGGGACTTGAAGTCCCCAAAAATTGCCCAGTTTGAGAAACGCTGGATGACTTATAGGGATTATTAAACTTGTCCCCTGCTGGCTGGGAATGGATGTGCAACACTCTGTGACACTCCACCTTTGCGGGGGGGCTTTTATATAGGGCGCCCCCAATACAATCCAGATTTCTGCATTGTCTTTTTTCCGTCCTTAACTCCAATCCAAAGTCTTCCTCCATATATGCTCCAGCAAACTCGGAAGTCTTGGTTCTACCGGCCGCTCTAACATTTCCATCCGAGCTCTCTGGTTACATTTCTATGGCGATTCCCAAGTTCGACGGTTTCAAGAGCGGAAAGCCCAGTCTTTCCTCCGCTCTCCTTTCCTACCTCTATGGTGCCTTTCGGCTTCTCTGCCGAAATAGGGGACGCGCCTTATGATGGCGTCACAGCCCGGCGACGCCCCGAGAAGGCTGTCCCAGGGCGAAGGAGAAGGCAAAGGTGGAGCCGGCGGCGCTGCTGCCTTTGCAGCAAGGCCAGGTGAGGCGGGGGCTTCAGGGAAGCTTCCCAGAATCTGCCGCTCGACGCCGCCTTTTCATGGGCGGCGTGGGTACTAGGAGTTGCGTTCCCACGACACGCGTTGCCCGATGAACTCAACGTTGCCTGTGTTTCGCACGCACTCCCTTCTAGTACATCAACGGAGGGAGCCGGGCCCGTTTTAGTAAGTTATTGCTGTTTATTCTTAATATTATTTGGTGCTATTCCACTTAGTCTCGACCCTGGCCATGCCCTGACCAAATCCCTTCGGTTTCCTTGGCAAGTTTTCCCTCCCCCCCAGGCTGCTGTTAGCATAGAATAACCGAGTTGGAAGGGACCTTGGAGGTCTTCTAGTCCCACCCTGCTTAGGCATTCAACCCTATACCCTTTTCAGACAAATGGTTTGCCGTTGCTTCCTTCCTAGGGCCGAGAGAGAGGGACTGTCCCAAAGCTGGTTGTGGAGTGACTGACCCATGATGCTTTTCGCCTCTAAAAAGCAAGATTAGAACCTCACAGCCTCCCACTTTCTAGTCTGCTGCCTTAACCCCGACTAGACCCAAGCCGCTCTAAATTTTGCATATTTTTTTAATCCAGCCTTTGTTATTTTTATAAATAACTCAAGGCGGCAAATATATCTAATGCTCCTTCCTTCTCTTATTTTCGCCATGCAGCAACAGCCCTAGGGTTAGGGTTAGACTTAGGCTGACTAGGAGAGGAATTGGCCCAAAGCTGGTTTCTCATACCTAAGGTGGTACTAAAACTCAGCCCCCACCCCCCAATTTCTAGCCTGGCACCTTCCACCCCAATTGACTAGCTCTCTATTTTTCAACCCAGTGAAATGATATTCACGACTGGGCATACTAGGAAGATTAGAAACTAAGTGCAGCAAGAAAATTAGTGTGATGTAGGTAGATAGACATAAAACATTTTTAATAAATGCGTTCAGTTTCAAAACTAGCGCCGAAGGTTAAAATTCTAATCTCACTCATTTTAATATTAACCATAGCAATAAAATGTATGATGTTTGGTGAGGTTTATTCTTTAAGTTAGCACTATCAAAGTAACCTTAATTCATACATACAGGCCGTTTTTGAGGCCGCGCCATCTATCGCTAAGGGACAAGCAGGTACAGCAGACACCAAAAGAAATAAACCTTTTAAATGGCGTTTTAAGTTTATTATTCTTTATTAATAAAACCTTACTAATATTAGGTTATCTTACTCTGCCCCAGGGTCGCAGCAAAAGGGCCTCCCGTCGCCCTATTAATATTAATAAGGCGTTAATAATAAAGATAGAGAATAATAACCTTAAAATCCCATTCAAATGGTTTATTTATTTCGGCGGCCGCAATACCCGTTTTGACCACAGGAGGGCACGTTTTTTCGTCCCATAGCATTAACAACGGTCTAGACCTTCTCGGCATGGCGAACTCCCGTCCGTCCAAATTGGCCATCCCCCAGTTCATTTGGAATCGACCTTCCTATCATGGCCGACGTCTTGTCCGTTGCTTTTAGTCATCCGTCGGCACCTTCCTGTCCTCTCTTTGCTCTACGCTGCCGCAAGAAGGGAAAAAAGCCTCGTACTGCCGCAGGTGAGCCGAGCAGCCACAAAAAGAAATAAAGCTTTTAAATGGAGTTTTAAGTGTAGTATTTATTAATGAAACCTCAGTAATATTAGGTGATGTTTTTGTGTACCCGCGTCGCAGCAAAAGGGCTTCCCTTCGCCCTATTAACATTAATAAGGCGTTACTAATAAAGATAAGAGGATAATAACTTTAAAATCCCATTAAAAAGGTCTATTTCTTTCGGCACAGTTTTACGTCGCAAAGCATAGGCATCGAGGCAATCCCAGGCGGGTGAATCTGGAATGGAGGGTTTAGGGCTGGAAGAAACAAGGGACGGGCGGGGAGGCCGGCGGGTAGCTGCTTCTAAGTGTGCATGGTGCCTCTGGGCATATGTAAAGTGCGAGGGGAAAGAGGAGGGAAGGAAATCTCGGCTGCCTCTAGCTTCACTTGCTCAGCCCATATTGACTGACTGGGAAGCTAAAAGGGGCTTTCTAAACCTCTAGGCGAGATGGGGCAGATAAATGTCATCATAATATAAATTATATAGTATTATCATACACCCTCTCACGTGCGCGCACACACACACACGCATATCATTGTTATTATATAAATAATAAAGCCGGAGCTACGGAGCCACTTGGTCCATCATCCAACGACATTGTCTCTTCAGGGGTCCTTGGTGCTCTCTGAGCTTGGTGGTTTTCTTGCAGACGTTTCGTGACCCAACTAGGTAACATCATCAGTGCTAGAAGAGAGAGGAATTTGCTCTCTCTTTATATACTTAGTGGCTTGTCCTATCAGGGTTGATGGAGGTGTTCCTGGTAGTTTCTTGATTGGGCGGTTGTTTACTTATTTATTTAGCGTATGGCATATCATACATGGACTAGCAGTATATATTAACATTTCACCTAGATTAGAAAAAGACAATAAAATATAAATGTTAAAAAGATTTTTGTTCAGATACCAATAGGCCGTCTAACCATTGAAGTGCAGCCTCCTTTATAGATAGATAGATAGATAGATTGATTGATTGATTGATTGATTAGATAGATGATAGATAGATAGATAGATAGATAGATAGATAGATAGATAGATAGATAGATAGATAGATAGATAGATAGATAGATTGATTGATTGATTGATTGATTAGATAGATGATAGATAGATAGATAGATAGATAGATAGATAGATAGATAGATAGATAGATAGATAGATAGATAGATAGATAGATAGATAGATAGATAGATAGATAGATCTACACGATATGTTGCAGGTGTGCGCAGGCCCCAGCTGCACACATTCGGTCGTGCGTCAATGCAATTGCAGATAGCTATGATGGGAAGCTGGTGGTTTGGCATTGCCTCCTTACTAGGACCAAGAGAGAAGGACTGACCCCAAGGTCACCACAGTTGACTTTCATGCCTAAGGTGGGACTAGAACCGACAGTCTTCCGATTTCTAGTCCAGTGCCTTAAGTATCCCGCATTGTCTCTCACTGTCTATGGAGATTCTCAGTCATCCGGGTCATAATTGTCCCAAAGATGCTTTTTCAGGAGGCAACTGGACTTTCTTGATTTTCTTTGAAGACGTTTCGCTTCTCATACAAGAAGGTTCTTCAGCTCTGACTGGAGCATCACTTAATGGCCTTGGCTGCTTTTGTAAAACCTAAGCAGTGTCACAACTAGTGGAGGCTAGTGAAAAGATACTATCGGAGTGTATTGTGCCATACGCTAAATAAATACGTTTGTGTTTTTATTTATTTATTGCGATCGCTTGGGGGTTGCCAGCAAATTTTAGGGGACGTCACAAATTTGGAGGTGGTGTACTCGGTCAACCCTGGAGTCCAATTTAATACAGTTCCTGCTTTCCCTGGATAAACCATTTAGTTACCTGCAAACTGCATGCAGGCTGGGGAATTCTGGGACTTGAAGTCCACAAAAATTGCCAAGTTTGAGAAACGCTGGATGACTTACAGGGATTAAACTTGTCCCCTGCTGGCTGGGAATGGATGTGCAATACTCTGTGACACTCCACCTTTGCGGGGGGCTTTTATATAGGGCGCCCCCAATACAATCCAGATTTCTGCATTGTCTTTTTTCCGTCCTTAACTCCAATCCAAAGTCTTCCTCCATATATGCTCCAGCAAACTCGGAAGTCTTGGTTCTACCGGCCGCTCTACCATTTCCATCCGAGCTCTCTGGTTACATTTCTATGGCGATTCCCAAGTTCGACGGTTTCAAGAGGGGAAAGCCCAGTCTTTCCTCCGCTCTCCTTTCCTACCTCTATGGTGCCTTTCGGCTTCTCTGCCGAAATAGGGGACGCGCCTTCTGATGGCGTCACAGCCCGGCGACGCCCCGAGAAGGCTGTCCCAGGGCGAAGGAGAAGGCAAAGGTGGAGCCGGCGGCGCTGCTGCCTTTGCAGCAAGGCCAGGTGAGGCGGGGGCTTCAGGGAAGCTTCCCCGAATCTGCCGCTCGACGCCGCCTTTTCATGGGCGGCGTGGGTACTAGGAGTTGCGTTCCCACGACACGCGTTGCCCGATGAACTCAATTGCCTGTGTTCGCACTCCCTTCTAGTAACATCACCGGAGGGAGCCGGGCGTTTAGTAAGTTATTGCTGTTATTCTTAATATTATTTGGTGCTTTCCACTTAGTCTCGACTCCTGGCCATTGCCTGACCAAATCCCTGCGGTTTTCTTGGCAAGGTTTCCCCCCCCCCCAGCTGCGGTTAGAATAGAATAACCGAGTTGGAAGGGACCTTGGAGGTCTTCTAGTCCAACCCCCTGCTTAGGCAGGCAACCCTATACCATTTCAGACAAATGGTTTGCCGTTGCTTCCTTCCTAGGGCCGAGAGAGAGTGACTGGCCCAAAGCTGGTTTTGGAGTGACTGACCCAGATGACTTTTCTGCCTCTAAAAGCAAGATTAGAACTCACAGCCTCCCACTTTCTAGTCTGCTGCCTTAACCACGACTAGACCAAAGCCGCTCTAAATTTTGCGTATTTTTTTAATGCAGCCTTGTTATTTTTTTATAAATAACTCAAGGCGGCAAATATATCTAATGCTCCTTCCTTCTCTTATTTTCGCCATGCAGCAACAGCCCTAGGGTTAGGGTTAGATTTAGGCTGACTAGGAGAGGAATTGGCCCAAAGCTGGTTTCTCATACCTAAGGTGGTACTAAAACTCAGGCCCCACCCCCAATTTCTAGCCTGGCACCTTCCACCCCAATTGACTAGCTGTCTATTTTTCAACCCAGTGAAATGATATTCACGACTGGGCATACTAGGAAGATTAGAAACTAAGATGCAGCAAGAAATTAGTGTGATGTAGGTAGACATAAAACATTTTAATAAATGCGTCAGTTTCAAAACTAGCAGCGAAGGTAAAATCTAATCTCACTCATTTTAATATTAACCATAGCAATAAATTTATGTATGCTTGGTGAGGTTTATCTTTAAAGTTAGCACCTATCAAAGTAACCTTAATTCATCATTACAGGCCTTTTTGAAGGCCGCGCCATCTCTCGCTAAGGGACAAGCAGGTACAGCAGCCCCCAAAAGAAATAAACCTTTTAAATGGCGTTTTAAGTTTATTATTCTTTGTTAATAAAACCATACTAATATTAGGTTATCTTACTCTGCCCCAGGGTCTCAGCAAAAGGGCCTCCCGTCGCCCTATTAATATTAATAAGGCGTTAATAATAAAGATAGAGAATAATAACCTTAAAATCCAATTCAAAAGGTTTATTTATTTCGGCGGCCGCAATACCCGTTTTGACCACAGGAGGGCACGTTTTTCCGTCCCATAGCATTAACACGGTCCTAGACCTTCTCGGCATGGCGACCTCCCGTCCGTCCAAATTGGCCATCCCCCAGTTCATTTGGAATCGACCTTCCTATCATGGCCGACGTCTTGTCCGTTGCTTTTAGTCATCCGTCGGCACCTTCCTGTCCTCTCTTCTGCTCTACGCTGCCGCAAGAAGGGAAAAAAGCCTCGTACTGCCGCAGTTGAGCCGAGCAGCCACAAAAAGAAATAAAGCTTTTAAATGGAGTTTTAAGTGTAGTATTTATTAATGAAACCTCAGTAATATTAGTTGATGTTTTTGTGTCCCCGCGTCGCAGCAAAAGGGCTTCCCTTCGCCCTATTAACATTAATAAGGCGTTACTAATAAAGATAAGAGGATAATAACTTTAAAATCCCATTAAAAAGGTCTATTTCTTTCGGCACAGTTTTACGTCGCAAAGCATAGGCATCGAGGCAATCCCAGGCGGGTGAATCTGGAATGGAGGGTTTAGGGATGGAAGAAACAATGGACGGGCGGGGAGGCCGGCGGGCAGCTGCTTCTAAGTGTGCATGGTGCCTCTGGGCATATGTAAAGTGCGAGGGGAAAGAGGAGGGAAGGAAATCTCGGCTGCCTCCGGCTTCACTTGCTCAGCCCATATTGACTGACTGGGAAGCTAAAAGGGGCTTTCTAAACCTCTAGGCGAGATGGGGCAGATAAATGTCATCATAATATAAATTATATAGTATTATCATACACCCACGCACGCACGGGCGCACACACACACACACGCATATCATTGTTTTTATATGAATAATAAAGCCGGAGCTAAAGGGGCCACTTGGTCCATCATCCAACAACATTGTCTCTTCAGGGTCCTTGGTGCTCTCTGAGCTTGGTGGTTTTTTTGCAGACGTTTCGTGACCCAACTAGGTAACATCATCAGTGCTAGAAGAGAGAGGAATTTGCTCTCTCTTTATATACTTAGTGGCTTGTCCTATCAGGTTGATGGAGGTGTTCCTGGTAGTTTCTTGATTGGGCGGTTGTTTACTTATTTATTTAGCGTATGGCATATCATACATGGACTAGCAGTATATATTAACATTTCACCTAGATTAGAAAAACACAATAAAATATAAATGTTAAAAAGATTTTTGTTCAGATACCAATAGGCCGTCTAACCATTGAAGTGCAGCCTCCTTTATATTAGATAGATAGATAGATAGATAGATAGATAGATAGATAGATAGATAGATAGATAGATAGATAGATTGATAGATTGATAGATTGATAGATAGATAGATAGATAGATAGGGTAGATAGATGTACACGATATGTTGCAGGTGTGCGCAGGCCCCAGCTGCACACATTCGGTCGTGCGTCAATGCAATTGCAGATAGCTATGATGGGAAGCTGGTGGTTTGGCATTGCCTCCTTACTAGGACCAAGAGAGAAGGACTGACCCCAAGGTCACCACAGTTGACTTTCATGCCTAAGGTGGGACTAGAACCGACAGTCTTCCGATTTCTAGTCCAGTGCCTTAAGTATCCCGCATTGTCTATCACTGTCTATGGAGATTCTCAGTCATCCGGGTCATAATTGTCCCAAAGATGCTTTTTCAGGAGGCAACTGGACTTTCTTGATTTTCTTTGAAGACGTTTCGCTTCTCATACAAGAAGGTTCTTCAGCTCTGACTGGAGCATCACTTAATGGCCTTGGCTGCTTTTGTAAAACCTAAGCAGTGTCACAACTAGTGGAGGCTAGTGAAAAGATACTATCGGAGTGTATTGTGCCATACGCTAAATAAATACGTTTGTGTTTTTATTTATTTATTGCGATCGCTTGGGGGTTGCCAGCAAATTTTAGGGGACGTCACAAATTTGGAGGTGGTGTACTCGGTCAGCCCTGGAGTCCAATTTAATACAGTTCCTGCTTTCCCTGGCTAAACCATTTAGTGACCTGCAAACTGCATGCAGGCTGGGGAATTCTGGGACTTGAAGTCCACAAAAATTGCCAAGTTTGAGAAACGCTGGATGACTTACAGGGATTAAACTTGTCCCCTGCTGGCTGGGAATGGATGTGCAATACTCTGTGACACTCCACCTTTGCGGGGGGCTTTTATATAGGACGCCCCCAATACAATCCAGATTTCTGCATTGTCTTTTTTCCCTCCTTAACTCCAATCCAAAGTCTTCCTCCATATATGCTCCAGCAAACTCGGAAGTCTTGGTTCTACCGGCCGCTCTACCATTTCCATCCGAGCTCTCTGGTTACATTTCTATGGCGATTCCCAAGTTCGACGGTTTCAAGAGGGGAAAGCCCAGTCTTTCCTCCGCTCTCCTTTCCTACCTCTATGGTGCCTTTCGGCTTCTCTGCCGAAATAGGGGACGCGCCTTCTGATGGTGTCACAGCCCGGCGACGCCCCGAGAAGGATGTCCCGGGGCGAAGGAGAAGGCAAAGGTGGAGTCGGCGGCGCTGCTGCCTTTGCAGCAAGGCTAGGTGAGGCGGGGGCTTCAGGGAAGCTTCCCCGAATCTGCCGCTCGACGCCGCCTTTTCATGGGCGGCGTGGGTACTAGGAGTTGCGTTCCCACGACACGCGTTGCCCGATGAACTCAATTGCCTGTGTTCGCACTCCCTTCTAGTAACATCACCGGAGGGAGCCGGGCGTTAGTAAGTTATTGCTGTTATTCTTAATATTATTTGGTGCTTTCCACTTAGTCTCGACTCCTGGCCATTGCCTGACCAAATCCCTGCGGTTTTCTTGGCAAGGTTTCCCCCCCCCCCCAGCTGCGGTTAGAATAGAATATAACCGAGTTGGAAGGGACCTTGGAGTCCTTTAGTCCAACCCCATGCTTAGGGCAGGAAACCTATACATTTCAGAAATGGTTTGCCGTTGCTTCCTTCCTAGGGCCGAGAGAGAGTGACTGGCCCAAAGCTGGTTTTGGAGTGACTGACCCAGATGACTTTTCTGCCTCTAAAAGCAAGATTAGAACTCACAGCCTACCACTTTCTAGTCTGCTGCCTTAACCACGACTAGACCAAAGCCGCTCTAAATTTTGCATATTTTTTTAATCCAGCCTTTGTTATTTTTATAAATAACTCAAGGCGGCAAATATATCTAATGCTCCTTCCTTCTCTTATTTTCGCCATGCAGCAACAGCCCTAGGGTTAGGGTTAGACTTAGGCTGACTAGGAGAGGAATTGGCCCAAAGCTGGTTTCTCATACCTAAGGTGGTACTAAAACTCAGCCCCCACCCCCCAATTTCTAGCCTGGCACCTTCCACCCCAATTGACTAGCTGTCTATTTTTCAACCCAGTGAAATGATATTCACGCCTGGGCATACTAGGAAGATTAGAAACTAAGATGCAGCAAGAAATTAGTGTGATGTAGGTAGACATAAAACATTTAATAAATGCGTCAGTTTCAAAACTAGCAGCGAAGGTAAAATCTAATCTCACTCATTTTAATATTAACCATAGCAATAAATTTATGTATGTTTGGTGAGGTTTATCTTTAAAGTTATCACCTATCAAAGTAACCTTAATTCATCATTACAGGCCTTTTTGAAGGCCGCGCCATGTCTCGCTAAGGGACAAGCAGGTACAGCAGCCACCAAAAGAAATAAACCTTTTAAATGGCGTTTTAAGTTTATTATTCTTTATTAATAAAACCTTACTAATATTAGGTTATCTTACTCTGCCCCAGGGTCGCAGCAAAAGGGCCTCCCGTCGCCCTATTAATATTAATAAGGCGTTAATAATAAAGATAGAGAAGAATAACCTTAAAATCCCATTCAAAAGGTTTATTTATTTCGGCGGCCGCAATACCCGTTTTGACCACAGGAGGGCACGTTTTTCCGTCCCATAGCATTAACACCTAGACCTTCTCGGCATGGCGGCCTCCCGTCCGTCCAAATTGGCCATCCCCAAGTTCATTTGGAATCGACCTTCCTATTATGGCCGACGTCTTGTCCGTTGCTTTTAGTCATCCGTCGGCACCTTCCTGTCCTCTCTTCTGCTCTACGCTGCCGCAAGAAGGGAAAAAAGCCTCGTACTGCAGCAGGTGAGCCGAGCAGCCGCAAAAAGAAATAAAGCTTTTAAATGGAGTTTTAAGTGTAGTATTTATTAATGAAACCTCAGTAATATTAGGTGATGTTTTTGTGTCCCCGCGTCGCAGCAAAAGGGCTTCCCTTCGCCCTATTAACATTAATAAGGCGTTACTAATAAAGATAGAGGATAATAACTTTAAAACCCCATTAAAAAGGTCTATTTCTTTCGGCACAGTTTTACGTCGCAAAGCATAGGCATCGAGGCAATCCCAGGCGGGGAATCTGGAATGGAGGGTTTTTTAGGGATGGAAGAGAAAAACAAGTGCACGGCGGGAGGGCGGCGGGCAGTGCTTCTAAGTGGCATGGTGCTCTGGGCATATGTAAAGCTTCGAGGGGAAAAAGAGGAGGGGAAGGAAATCTCGGGCTGCATCAGCTTCACTGCTCAGCCATATTGACTGAATGGGAAGCTAAAAGGGCTTTCTAAAACCTCTAGGCGACGATGGGGCAGATATAAATGTCATCATAACTATAATTTATAGATTATCAACACCCTCTACGTGCTTGCGCAACACACACACGCATATCATTGTTATTATATAAATAATAAAGCCGGAGCTAAGGGGCCACTTGGTCCATCATCCAACAACATTGTCTCTTCAGGGGTCCTTGGTGCTCTCTGAGCTTGGTGGTTTTCTTGCAGACGTTTCGTGAGCCAACTAGGTAACATCATCAGTGCTAGCAGAGAGAGGAATTTGCTCTCTCTTTATATACTTAGTGGCTTGTCCTATCAGTGTTGATGGAGGTGTTCCTGGTAGTTTCTTGATTGGGCGGTTGTTTACTTATTTATTTAGCGTATGGCATATCATACATGGACTTGCAGTATATATTAACATTTCACCTAGATTAATAAAATATAAATGTTAAAAAGATTTTTGTTCAGATACCAATAGGCCGTCTAACCATTGAAGTGCAGCCTCCTTTATATTAGATAGATAGATAGATAGATAGATAGATAGATAGATAGATAGATAGATAGATAGATAGATAGATAGAAGATAGATAGATAGATAGATAGATAGATAGATAGATAGATAGATAGATAGATAGATAGAGATAGATAGATAGATAGATAGATAGATAGATAGATAGATGATAGAGATAGATAGATAGAAGATAGATAGATAGATAGATAGATAGATAGATAGATAGATAGATAGATAGATAGATAGAAGATAGATAGATAGATAGATAGATAGAAGATAGATAGATAGATAGATAGATAGATAGATAGATAGATAGATCTACACGATATGTTGCAGGTGTGCGCAGGCCCCAGCTGCACACATTTGGTCGTGCGTCAATGCAATTGCAGATAGCTATGATGGGAAGCTGGTGGTTTGGCATTGCCTCCTTACTAGGACCAAGAGAGAAGGACTGACCCCAAAGTCACCACAGTTGACTTTCATGCCTAAGGTGGGACTAGAACCGACAGTCTTCCGATTTCTAGTCCAGTGCCTTAAGTATCCCGCATTGTCTCTCACTGTCTATGGAGATTCTCAGTCATCCGGGTCATAATTGTCCCAAAGATGCTTTTTCAGGAGGCAACTGGACTTTCTTGATTTTCTTTGAAGACGTTTCGCTTCTCATACAAGAAGGTTCTTCAGCTCTGACTGGAGCATCACTTAATGGCCTTGGCTGCTTTTGTAAAACCTAAGCAGTGTCACAACTAGTGGAGGCTAGTGAAAAGATACTATCGGAGTGTATTGTGCCATACGCTAAATAAATACGTTTGTGTTTTTATTTATTTATTGCGATCGCTTGGGGGTTGCCAGCAAATTTTAGGGGACGTCACAAATTTGGAGGTGGTGTACTCGGTCAACCCTGGAGTCCAATTTAATACAGTTCCTGCTTTCCCTGGATAAACCATTTAGTTACCTGCAAACTGCATGCAGGCTGGGGAATTCTGGGACTTGAAGTCCACAAAAATTGCCAAGTTTGAGAAACGCTGGATGACTTACAGGGATTAAACTTGTCCCCTGCTGGCTGGGAATGGATGTGCAATACTCTGTGACACTCCACCTTTGCGGGGGGCTTTTATATAGGGCGCCCCCAATACAATCCAGATTTCTGCATTGTCTTTTTTCCGTCCTTAACTCCAATCCAAAGTCTTCCTCCATATATGCTCCAGCAAACTCGGAAGTCTTGGTTCTACCGGCCGCTCTACCATTTCCATCCGAGCTCTCTGGTTACATTTCTATGGCGATTCCCAAGTTCGACGGTTTCAAGAGGGGAAAGCCCAGTCTTTCCTCCGCTCTCCTTTCCTACCTCTATGGTGCCTTTCGGCTTCTCTGCCGAAATAGGGGACGCGCCTTCTGATGGTGTCACAGCCCGGCGACGCCCCGAGAAGGCTGTCCCAGGGCGAAGGAGAAGGCAGAGGTGGAGCCGGCGGCGCTGCTGCCTTTGCAGCAAGGCCAGGTGAGGCGGGGGCTTCAGGGAAGCTTCCCCGAATCTGCCGCTCGACGCCGCCTTTTCATGGGCGGCGTGGGTACTAGGAATTGCGTTCCCACGACACGCGTTGCCCGATGAACTCAATTGCCTGTGTTCGCACTCCCTTCTAGTAACATCACCGGAGGGAGCCGGGCGTTTAGTAAGTTATTGCTGTTATTGTTAATATTATTTGGTGCTTTCCACTTAGTCTCGACTCCTGGCCATTGCCTGACCAAATCCCTGCGGTTTTCTTGGCAAGGTTTCCCCCCCCCCAGCTGCGGTTAGAATAGAATAACCGAGTTGGAAGGGACCTTGGAGGTCTTCTAGTCCAACCCCCTGCTTAGGCAGGCAACCCTATACCATTTCAGACAAATGGTTTGCCGTTGCTTCCTTCCTAGGGCCGAGAGAGAGTGAGTGGCCCAAAGCTGGTTTTGGAGTGACTGACCCAGATGACTTTTCTGCCTCTAAAAGCAAGATTAGAACTCACAGCCTCCCACTTTCTTGTCTGCTGCCTTAACCACGACTAGACCAAAGCCGCTCTAAATTTTGCATATTTTTTTAATCCAGCCTTTGTTATTTTTATAAATAACTCAAGGCGGCAAATATATCTAATGCTCCTTCCTTCTCTTATTTTCGCCATGCAGCAACAGCCCTAGGGTTAGGATTAGACTTAGGCTGACTAGGAGAGGAATTGGCCCAAAGCTGGTTTCTCATACCTAAGGTGGTACTAAAACTCAGCCCCCACCCCCAATTTCTAGCCTGGCACCTTCCACCCCAATTGACTAGCTGTCTATTTTTCAACCCACGGGAAAAATGATCTTCACGATCTGGGATACTGGAAGATTTTAGAAATTAAATGCAGCAAGGAAATTAGTGTGAGTAGTAGACATAAAACATTTAATCAATGCGTCAGTTGCAAAACTAGAGCGGAAGGTAAAATCTAATCTCAATCCTTTTAATATCAACCATTAGCAATAAATTTAGTATGTTTGGTGAGGTTTATCTTTAAAGTTAGCACCTATCAAAGTAACCTTAATTCATCATTACAGGCCTTTTGGAAGGCCGCGCCAGCTCTCGCTAAGGGACAAGCAGGTACAGCAGCCACCAAAAGAAATAAACCTTTTAAATGGCGTTTTAAGTTTATTATTCTTTATTAATAAAACCTTACTAATATTAGGTTATCTTACTCTGCCCCAGGGTCGCAGCAAAAGGGCCTCCCGTCGCCCTATTAATATTAATAAGGCGTTAATAATAAAGATAGAGAATAATAACCTTAAAATCCCATTCAAAAGGTTTATTTATTTCGGCGGCCGCAATACCCGTTTTGACCACAGGAGGGCACGTTTTTCCGTCCCATAGCATTAACACCTAGACCTTCTCGGCATGGCGGCCTCCCGTCCGTCCAAATTGGCCCTCCCCCAGTTCATTTGGAATCGACCTTCCTATTATGGCCGACGTCTTGTCCGTTGCTTTTAGTCATCCGTCGGCACCTTCCTGTCCTCTCTTCTGCTCTACG
>JALGBA010002146.1:0-14235 GCA_023970755.1 Azemiops feae
AAAGCCTCCTTTTGCCATCTTCAAGAGCTACTGTCGGCTTGCATCAAAGCCTCCTTTTGCCATCTTCAAGAACTGCTGTCGGCTTGCGTCAAAGCCTCTTTTTGCCATCTTCAAGAACTGCTGTAGGCGTCCGTCAAAGCCTCCTTTTGCCATCTTCAAGAACTACTTTACGCATCGCTCAAAGCCTGGTTTTGCCATCTTCAAGAACTGCTGTAGGCTTCCGTCAAAGCCTCCTTTTGCCATCTTCAAGAACTGTTGTCGGCTTGCATCACAGCCTCCTTTTGCCATCTTCAAGAACTACTGTCGGCTTGAATCAAAGCCTCCTTTTGCCATCTTCATGAACTGCTGTCGGCTTGCGTCAAAGCCTCTTTTTGCCATCTTCAAGAACTGCTGTAGGCGTCCGTCAAAGCCTTCATTTGCCACCTTCAAGAACTACTGTAGGCTTCCATCAAATCCTCTTTTTGCCATCTTCAAGAACTGTTGTCGGCTTGCATCAAAGCCTCCTTTTGCCATCTTCAAGAACTACTGTCGGCTTGGATCAAAGCCTCCTTTTGCCATCTTCAAGAACTGCTGTTGGCTTGCATCAAAGCCTCCTTTTGCCATCTTCAAGAACTACTGTCGGCTTACATCAAAGCCTCCTTTTGCCATCTTCAAGAACTGCTGTCGGCTTGCGTCAAAGCCTCTTTTTGCCATCTTCAAGAACTGCTGTAGGCATCCGTCAAATCCTCCATTTGCCATCTTCAAGAACTACTGTAGGCTTCCGTGAAATCCTCCTTTTGCCATCTTCAAGAACTGTTGTCGGCTTGCATCAAAGCCTCCTTTTGCCATCTTCAAGAACTACTGTCGGCTTGCATCAAAGCCTCCTTTTGCCATCTTCAAGAACTACTGTAGGCTTCCGTCAAAGCATCCTTTTGCCATCTTGAAGAACTGCTGTAGGCGTTGCTCAAAGCCTCCTTTTGCCATCTTGAAGAACCGCTGTCGGATTCCGTCAAACTTTTTTTTGCCGTTTTCAAGAACTAGTGTAGGCTTCCATCACAGCCTCCTTTTCCCACGTTCAAGAACTACTGTAGGTTTCCCACGAAGCCTCCTTTTGCCATCTTCAAGAACTGTTGTCGGCTTGCATCAAAGCCTCCTTTTGCCATCTTCAAGAACTACTGTAGACGTCCGTCAAAGCCTCCTTTTGCCATATTCAAGAACTACTGTAGGCTTCCGTCAAAGCATGCTTTTGCCATCTTCAAGAACTACTGTAGGCTTCTGTCAAAGCCTCCTTTTGCCATCGTCAAGAACTACTGTAGGCTTCCCACAAAGCCTCCTTTTGCCATCTTCAAGAACTGCTGTCGGCTTGTATCAAAGCCTCCTTTTGCCATCTTCAAGAAGTGCTGTCGGTTTGCGTCAAAGCCTCCTTTTGCCATCTTCAAGAACTACTGTAGGCTTCCGTCAAAACATCCTTTTGCCATCTTCAAGAACTGCTGTTGGCTTGCATCAAAGCCTCCTTTTGCCATCTTCAAGAACCAACTATCGGCTTCCCTCAAAGCCTCCTTTTGCCATCTTCAAGAACTGTTGTCGGCTTGCATCAAAGCCTCCTTTTTCCATCTTCCAGAAGTGCTGTAGGCGTCGCTCAAAGCCTCCTTTTGCCATCTTGAAGAACTGCTCTTGGCTTCCATCAAAGCCTCCTTTTGCCACGTTCAAGAACTACTGTAGGTTTTCCCACGAAGCCTCCTTTTGCCATCTTCAAGAACTGTTGTCGGCTTGCATCAAAGCCTCCTTTTGCGATCTTCAAGAACTACTGTAGACGTCCGTCAAAGGCTCCTTTTGCCATATTCAAGAACTACTGTAGGCTTCTGTCAAAGAATGCTTTTGCCATCTTCAAGAAGTGCTGTAGGCGTCGCTCAAAGCCTCCTTTTGCCATCTTGAAGAACTGCTCTTGGCTTCCCTCAAAGCCTCCATTTGCCATCTTCAAGAACTACTGTAGGCTTCCGTCAAAGCCTCCTTTTGCCATCTTCAAGAACTGTTGTCGGCTTGCATCAAAGCCTCCTTTTTTCATCTTCAAGAACAACTGTAGGCTTCTGTCAAAGCCTCGTTTTGCCATCGTCAAGAACTACTGTAGGCTTCCGTCAAAGCCTCCTTTTGCCATCTTCAAGAACTACTGTCGAATTCCCTCAAAGCCTCCTTTTGCCATCTTCAAGAACTGCTGTCGGCTTGCATCAAAGCCTCCTTTTGCCATCTTCAAGAACTGCTGTCGGTTTGCGTCAAAGCCTCCTTTTGCCATCTTCAAGAAGTACTGTCGGCTTGCATCAAAGCCTCCTTTTGCCATCTTCAAGAACTACTGTAGGCTTCCGTCAAAACATCCTTTTGCCATCTTCAAGAAGTGCTATAGGCATCGCTCAAAGCCTCCTTTTGCCATCTTGAAGAACTGCTCTTGGCTTGCATCAACGCCTCATTTTGCCATCTTCAAGAACTGCTGTAGACATCCGTCAAAGCCTCCTTTTGCCATATTCAAGAACTACTGTAGGCTTCCATCAAAGCCTCCTTTTGCCACGTTCAAGAACTAATGTAGGTTTCCCACGAAGCCTCCTTTTGCCATCTTCAAGAACTGTTGTCGGCTTGCATCAAAGCCTCCTTTTGCCATCTTTAAGAACCAACTATCGGCTTCCCTGAAAGCCTCCTTTTGCCATCTTCAAGAACTACTTTAGGCATCGCTCAAAGCCTAGTTTTGCCATCTTCAAGAACTGCTGTCGGATTCCGTCAAACCTTTTTTTTCCATTTTCAAGAACTAGTGTAGGCTTCCATCAAAGCCTACTTTTGCCACGTTCAAGAACTACTGTAGGTTTCCCATGAAGCCTCCTTTTGCCATCTTCAAGAACAACTGTAGGCTTCCCTCAAAGCCTCCTTTTGCTATCTTCAAGAACTGCTGTCGGCTTGCATCAAAGCCTCCATTTGCCATCTTAAAGAACTACTGTAGGCTTCCATCAAAGCCTCCTTTTGCCATCTTCAAGAACTGTTGTCGGCTTGCATCAAAGCCTCCTTTTGCCATCTTCAAGAACTACTGTCGGCTTGCATCAAAGCCTCCTTTTGCCATCTTCAAGAACTGCTGTCGGTTTGCGTCAAAGCCTCTTTTTGCCATCTTCAAGAACTGCTGTAGGTGTCCGTCAAAGCCTCCATTTTCCATCTTCAAGAACTACTGTAGGCTTCCATCAAATCCTCCTTTTGCCATCTTCAAGAACTGTTGTCGGCTTGCATCAAAGCCTCCTTTTGCCATCTTCAAGAACTACTGTCGGCTTGGATCAAAGCCTCCTTTTGCCATCTTCAAGAACTGCTGTTGGCTTGCATCAAAGCCTCCTTTTGCCATCTTCAAGAACCAACTATCGGATTCCCTCAAAGCCTCCTTTTGCCATCTTCAAGAACTGTTGTCGGCTTGCATCAAAGCCTCCTTTTGCCATCTTCAAGAACTACTGTCGGCTTGGACCAAAGCCTCCTTTTGCCATCTTCAAGAACTACTGTAGGCTTCCGTCAAAGCATCCTTTTTCCATCTTCAAGAAGTGCTGTAGGCGTCGCTCAAAGCCTCCTTTTGCCATCTTGAAGAACTGCTCTTGGCTTGCATCAACGCCTCGTTTTGCCATCTTCAAGAACTGCTGTAGATGTCCGTCACAGCCTCCTTTTGCCATATTCAAGAACTACTGTAGGCTTCCGTCAAAGCATGCTTTTGCCATCTTGAAGAAGTGCTGTAGGCGTCGCTCAAAGCCTCCTTTTGCCATCTTGAAGAACTGATCTTGGCTTCCCTCAAAGCCTCCATTTGCCATCTTCAAGAACTACTGTAGGCTTCCGTCAAAGCCTCCTTTTGCCATCTTCAAGAACTGTTGTCGGCTTGCATCAAAGCCTCCTTTTTTCATCTTCAAGAACAACTGTAGGCTTCTGTCAAAGCCTCCTTTTGCCATCTTCAAGAACTACTGTAGAATTCCCTCAAAGCCTCCTTTTGCCATCTTCAAGAACTGCTGTCGGCTTGCATCAAAGCCTACTTTTGCCATCTTCAAGAAGTGCTGTTGGTCTGCGTCAAAGCCTCCTTTTGCCATCTTGAAGAACTGCTCTTGGCTTGCATCAACGCCTCATTTTGCCATCTTCAAGAACTCCTGTAGACGTCCGTTTAAGCCTCCTTTTGTTATCTTCAAGAACTGCTGTAGGCTTCCGTCAAAGCCTCCTTTTGCCATCTTCAAGAACTGTTGTCGGCTTCCATCAAAGACTCCTTTTGCCATCTTCAAGAACTACGGTCGGCTTGCATCAAAGCCTCCTTTTGCCATCTTCAAGAACTACTGTCGGCTTGCGTCAAAGCCTCTTTTTGCCATCTTGAAGAACTACTGTAGGCTTCCCTCAAAGCCTCCATTTGCAAACTTCAAGAACTACTTTAGGCATCGCTCAAAGCCTACTTTTGCCATCTTCAAGAACCAACTATCGGCTTCCCTCAAAGCCTCCTTATACCATCTTCAAGAACTGCTGTTGGCTTGCATCAAAGCCATCTTTTGCCATCTTCAAGGACTACTGTAGGTTTCCGTGAAAGCCTCCTTTTGCCATCTTCATGAACTACTGTCTGATTCCGTCAAAGCCTCCTTTTGCCATATTCAAGAACTACTGTAGGCTTCCGTCAAAGCATCCTTTTGCCATCTTCAAGAAGTGCTGTAGGCGTCGCTCAAAGCCTTCTTTTGCCATCTTCAAGAACTGCTGACGGATTCCGTCAAACCTTTTTTTTCCATTTTCAAGAACTAGTGTAGGCTTCCATCAAAGCCTCCTTTTGCCACATTCAAGAACTACTGTAGGTTTCCCACGAAGCCTCCATTTGCCATCTTAAAGAACTACTGTAGGCTTCCGTCAAAGCCTCCTTTTAGCATCTTCAAGAACTGTTGTCGGCTTGCATCAAAGCCTCCTTTTGCCATCTTCAAGAACTGCTGTCGGCTTGTGTCAAAGCCTCCTTTTGCCATCTTCAAGAACTGCTGTAGGCGTCCGTCAAAGCCTCCATTTGCCATCTTCAAGAACTACTGTAGGCTTCCGTCAAAGCCTCCTTTTGCCATCTTCAAGAACTGTTGTTGGCTTGCATCAAAGCCTCCTTTTGCCATCTTCAAGAACTACTGTAGGCTTCCGTCAAAGCATCCTTTTCCCATCTTCAAGAAGTGCTGTAGGCGTCGCTCAAATCCTCCTTTTGCCATCTTGAAGAACTGCTGTAGGCGTCGCTCAAACCTCCTTTTGCCATCTTCAAGAACCAACTATCGGCTTCCCTCAAAGCCTCCTTATGCCATCTTCAAGAACTGCTGTTGGCTTGCATCAAAGCCATATTTTGCCATCTTCAAGAACTACTGTAGGTTTCCGTGAAAGCCTCCTTTTGCCATCTTCAAGAACTGCTGTAGGCTTCCCTCAACGCCTCCTTTTGCCATCTTCAAGAACTACTGTAGGCTTCCGTCAAAGCCTCCTTTTGCCATCTTCAAGAACTGCTGTAGGCTTCCCTCAACGCCTCGTTTTGCCATCTTCAAGAACTGCTTTAGGCTTCCATCAAAGCCTTCTTTTGCCATCTTCAAGAACTGCTGTTGGCTTGCATCAAAGCCTCCTTTTGCCATCTTCAAGAACAACTGTAGGCTTCCCTCAAATCCTCCTTATGCCATCTTCAAGAACTGCTGTTGGCTTGCATCAAAGCCATCTTTTGCCATTTTCAAGAACTACTGTAGGTTTCCGTGAAAGCCTCCTTTTGCCATCTTCATGAACTACTGTTGGATTCCGTCAAAGCCTCCTTTTGCCATATTCAAGAACTACTGTAGGCTTCCGTCAAAGCATCCTTTTGCCATCTTCAAGAAGTGCTGTACGCGTCGCTCAAAGCCTTCTTTTGCCATCTTCAAGAACTGCTGTCGGATTCCGTCAAGCCTCTTTTTTCCATTTTCAAGAACTAGTGTAGGCTTCCATCAAAGCCTCCTTTTGCCACGTTCAAGAACTACTGTAGGCTTGGTCAAAGCCTCCTTTTGCTATCTTAAAGAACTGCTGTCGGCTTGCATCAAAGCCTCCATTTGCCAGCTTCAAGAACTGCTGTCGGCTTGCATCAAAGCCTCCTTTTGCCATCTTCAAGAACTGCTGTCGGCTTGTGTCAAAGCCTCTTTTTGCCATCTTCAAGAACTGCTGTAGGCGTCCGTCAAAGCCTCCATTTGCCATCTTCAAGAACTACTGTAGGCGTCGCTCAAAGCCTCCTTTTGCCATCTTCAAGAACTGTTGTCGGCTTGCATCAAAGCCTCCTTTTGCCATCTTCAAGAACTGCTGTTGGCTTGCGTCAAAGCCTCCTTTTGCCATCTTCAAGAACCAACTATCGGCTTCCCTCAAAGCCTCCTTTTGCCATCTTCAAGAACTACTGTCGGCTTGCATCAAAGCCTCCTTTTGCCATCTTCAAGAACTACTGTAGGCTTCCGTCAAAGCATCCTTTTCCCATCTTCAAGAAGTGCTGTAGGCGTCGCTCAAAGCCTCCTTTTGCCATCTTGAAGAACTGCTGTAGGCGTCGCTCAAAGCCTCCTTTTGCCATCTTCAAGAACCAACTATCGGCTTCCCTCAAAGCCTCCTTATGCCATCTTCAAGAAGTGCTGTTGGCTTGCATCAAAGCCATATTTTGCCATCTTCAAGAACTACTGTAGGTTTCCGTGAAAGCCTCCTTTTGCCATCTTCAAGAACTGCTGTACGGTACCGTCAATGCCTCCTTTTGCCATCTTCAAGAACTGTTGTCGGCTTGCATCAAAGCCTCCTTTTGCCATCTTCAAGAACTACTGTAGGCTTCCGTCAAAGCCTCCTTTTGCCATCTTCAAGAACTGCTGTAGGCTTCCCTCAAAGCCTCGTTTTGCCATCTTCAAGAACTGCTGTTGGCTTGCATCAACGCCTCGTTTTGCCATCTTCAAGAACTGCTTTAGGCTTCCATCAAAGCCTTCTTTTGCCATCTTCAAGAACTGCTGTTGGCTTGCATCAAAGCCTCCTTTTGCCATCTTCAAGAACAACTGTAGGCTTCCCTCAAATCCTCCTTATGCCATCTTCAAGAACTGTTGTTGGCTTGCATCAAAGCCATCTTTTGCCATTTTCAAGAACTACTGTTGGATTCCGTCAAAGCCTCCTTTTGCCATATTCAAGAACTACTGTAGGCTTCCGTCAAAGCATCCTTTTGCCATCTTCAAGAAGTGCTGTACGCGTCGCTCAAAGCCTTCTTTTGCCATCTTCAAGAACTGCTGTCGGATTCCGTCAAGCCTCTTTTTTCCATTTTCAAGAACTAGTGTAGGCTTGGTCAAAGCCTCCTTTTGCTATCTTAAAGAACTGCTGTCGGCTTGCATCAAAGCCTCCATTTGCCATCTTCAAGAACTGCTGTCGGCTTGCATCAAAGCCTCCTTTTGCCATTTTCAAGAACTGCTGTCGGCTTGGTCAAAGCCTCCTTTTGCCATCTTCAAGAACCAACTATCGGCTTCCCTCAAAGCCTCCTTATGCCATCTTCAAGAACTGCTGTTGGCTTGCATCAAAGCCATCTTTTGCCATCTTCAAGAACTACTGTAGGTTTCCGTGAAAGCCTCCTTTTGCCATCATCATGAACTACTGTCGGATTCCGTCAAAGCCTCCTTTTGCCATCTTCAAGAACTGCTGTACGGTACCGTCAATGCCTCCTTTTGCCATCTTCAAGAACTGTTGTCGGCTTGCATCAAAGCCTCCTTTTGCCATCTTCAAGAACTGCTGTAGGCTTCCCTCAAAGCCTCATTTTGCCATCTTCAAGAACTGCTGTTGGCTTGCATCAACGCCTCGTTTTGCCATCTTCAAGAACTGCTTTAGGCTTCCATCAAAGCCTTCTTTTGCCATCTTCAAGAACTGCTGTTGGCTTGCATCAAAGCCTCCTTTTGCCATCTTCAAGAACCAACTATCGGCTTCCCTCAAAGCCTCCTTATGCCATCTTCAAGAACTGCTGTTGGCTTGCATAAAAGCCATCTTTTGCCATCTTCAAGAACTGCTGTCGGCTTGGGATAAAGCCTCTTTTTGCCATCTTCAAGAACTGCGGTTGGCTTGTATCAAAGCCTCCTTTTGCCATCTTCAAGAACTGCTGTCGGCTTGCGATAAAGCCTCTTTTTGCCATCTTCAAGAACTGCTGTAGGCGTTCGTCAAAGCCTCCATTTGCCATCTTCAAGAACTACTGTAGGCTTCCGTCAAAGGCTCCTTTTGCCATCTTCAAGAATTGTTGTCGGCTTGCATCAAAGGCTCCTTTTGCCATCTTCAAGAACTACTGTCGGCTTGCATCAAAGCCTCCTTTTGCCATCTTCAAGAACTGCTGTTGGCTTGCATCAAAGTCTCCTTTTGCCATCTTCAAGAACCAACTATCGGCTTGCATCAAAGCCTCCTTTTGCCATCTTCAAGAACAGTTGTCGCCTTGCATCAAAGCCTCCTTTTGCCATCTTCAAGAACTACTGTCAGCTTGCATCAAAGCCTCCTTTTGCCTTCTTCAAGAACTGCTGTCGGCTTGCGTCAAAGCCTCCTTTTGCCATCTTCAAGAACTACTTTAGGCATCGCTCAAAGCCTGGTTTTGCCATCTTCAAGAACTGCTGTTGGCTTGCATCAAAGCCTCCTTTTGCCATCTTCAAGAACCAACTATCGGCTTCCCTCAAAGTCTCCTTATGCCATCTTCAAGAACTGCTGTTGGCTTGCATCAAAGCCATCTTTTGCCATCTTCAAGAACTACTGTAGGCTTCCGTCAAAGCCTCCTTTTGCCATCTTCAAGAACTATTGTAGGCTTCCCTCAAAGCTTCCTTTTGCCATCTTCAAGAACCAACTATCGGCTTCCCTCAAAGCCTCCTTTTGCCATCTTCAAGAACTGTTGTCGCCTTGCATCAAAGCCTCCTTTTGCCATCTTCAAGAACTGTTGTCGGCTTGCATCAAAGCCTCCTTTTGCTATCTTCAAGAATTGCTGTCGGCTTGCGATAAAGCCTCTTTTTGCCATCTTCAAGAACTACTGTAGGCTTCCGTCAAAGCCTCCTTTTGCCATCTTCAAGAATTGTTGTCGGCTTGCATCAAAGGCTCCTTTTGCCATCTTTAAGAACTACTGTCGGCTTGCATCAAAGCCTCCTTTTGCCATCTTCAAGAACTGCTGTTGGCTTGCATCAAAGTCTCCTTTTGCCATCTTCAAGAACCAACTATCGGCTTGCATCAAAGCTCCTTGGCCATCTTCAAGAACTATTGTAGGCTTCCTCAAGCTTCCTATTGCCATCTTCAAGAACTAAATATCGGCTTCCCTCAAAGCTCCTTTTGCCATCTCTAAAGAACCAACTATCGGCTTCCCTCAAAGCCTCCTTATGCCATCTTCAAGAACTGCTGTTGGCTTGCATCAAAGCCATCTTTTGCCATCTTCAAGAACTACTGTAGGTTTCCGTGAAAGCCTCCTTTTGCCATCATCATGAACTACTGTCGGATTCCGTCAAAGCCTCCTTTTGCCATCTTCAAGAACTGCTGTACGGTACCGTCAATGCCTCCTTTTGCCATCTTCAAGAACTGTTGTCGGCTTGCATCAAAGCCTCCTTTTGCCATCTTCAAGAACTACTGTAGGCTTCCGTCAAAGCCTCCTTTTGCCATCTTCAAGAACTGCTGTAGGCTTCCCTCAAAGCCTCGTTTTGCCATCTTCAAGAACTGCTGTTGGCTTGCATCAAAGCCTCGTTTTGCCTTCTTCAAGAACTGCTGTCGGCTTGCGTCAAAGCCTCCTTTTGCCATCTTCAAGAACTACTTTAGGCATCGCTCAAAGCCTGGTTTTGCCATCTTCAAGAACTGCTGTTGGCTTGCATCAAAGCCTCCTTTTGCCATCTTCAAGAACCAACTATCGGCTTCCCTCAAAGTCTCCTTATGCCATCTTCAAGAACTGCTGTTGGCTTGCATCAAAGCCATCTTTTGCCATCTTCAAGAACTACTGTAGGCTTCCGTCAAAGCCTCCTTTTGCCATCTTCAAGAACTATTGTAGGCTTCCCTCAAAGCTTCCTTTTGCCATCTTCAAGAACCAACTATCGGCTTCCCTCAAAGCCTCCTTTTGCCATCTTCAAGAACTGTTGTCGCCTTGCATCAAAGCCTCCTTTTGCCATCTTCAAGAACTGTTGTCGGCTTGCATCAAAGCCTCCTTTTGCTATCTTCAAGAATTGCTGTCGGCTTGCGATAAAGCCTCTTTTTGCCATCTTCAAGAACTGCTGTAGGTGTTCGTCAAAGCCTCCATTTGCCATCTTCAAGAACTACTGTAGGCTTCCGTCAAAGCCTCCTTTTGCCATCTTCAAGAATTGTTGTCGGCTTGCATCAAAGGCTCCTTTTGCCATCTTTAAGAACTACTGTCGGCTTGCATCAAAGCCTCCTTTTGCCATCTTCAAGAACTGCTGTTGGCTTGCATCAAAGTCTCCTTTTGCCATCTTCAAGAACCAACTATCGGCTTGCATCAAAGCCTCCTTTTGCCATCTTCAAGAACTATTGTAGGCTTCCCTCAAAGCTTCCTATTGCCATCTTCAAGAACCAACTATCGGCTTCCCTCAAAGCCTCCTTTTGCCATCTTCAAGAACCAACTATCGGCTTCCCTCAAAGCCTCCTTATGCCATCTTCAAGAACTGCTGTTGGCTTGCATCAAAGCCATCTTTTGCCATCTTCAAGAACTACTGTAGGTTTCCGTGAAAGCCTCCTTTTGCCATCATCATGAACTACTGTCGGATTCCGTCAAAGCCTCCTTTTGCCATCTTCAAGAACTGCTGTACGGTACCGTCAATGCCTCCTTTTGCCATCTTCAAGAACTGTTGTCGGCTTGCATCAAAGCCTCCGTTTGCCATCTTCAAGAACTGCTGTAGGCAGTTCAAAGACTCGTTTTGCCATCTTCAAGAACTGCTGTTGGCTTGCATCAACGCCTCGTTTTGCCATCTTCAAGAACTGCTTTAGGCTTCCATCAAAGCCTCCTTTTGCCATCTTCAAGAACTGCTGTTGGCTTGCATCAAAGCCTCCTTTTGCCATCTTCAAGAACCAACTATCGGCTTCCCTCAAAGCCTCCTTATGCCATCTTCAAGAACTGCTGTTGGCTTGCATAAAAGCCATCTTTTGCCATCTTCAAGAACTGCTGTCGGCTTGGGATAAAGCCTCTTTTTGCCATCTTCAAGAACTGCGGTTGGCTTGCATCAAAGCCATCTTTTGCCATCTTCAAGAACTACTGTAGGCTTCCGTCAAAGCCTCCTTTTGCCATCTTCAAGAACTATTGTAGGCGTCCGTCAAAGCTTCCATTTGCCATCTTCAAGAACTACTGTAGGCTTCCCTCAAAGCCTCCTTTTGCCATCTTCAAGAACTGTTGTCGCCTTGCATCAAAGCCTCCTTTTGCCATCTTCAAGAACTGTTGTCGGCTTGCATCAAAGCCTCCTTTTGCCATCTTCAAGAACTGTTGTCGGCTTGCATCAAAGCCTCCTTTTGCTATCTTCAAGAATTGCTGTCGGCTTGCGATAAAGCCTCTTTTTGCCATCTTCAAGAACTGCTGTAGGTGTTCGTCAAAGCCTCCATTTGCCATCTTCAAGAACTACTGTAGGCTTCCGTCAAAGCCTCCTTTTGCCATCTTCAAGAATTGTTGTCGGCTTGCATCAAAGGCTCCTTTTGCCATCTTTAAGAACTACTGTCGGCTTGCATCAAAGCCTCCTTTTGCCATCTTCAAGAACTGCTGTTGGCTTGCATCAAAGTCTCCTTTTGCCATCTTCAAGAACCAACTATCGGCTTGCATCAAAGCCTCCTTTTGCCATCTTCAAGAACTATTGTAGGCTTCCCTCAAAGCTTCCTATTGCCATCTTCAAGAACCAACTATCGGCTTCCCTCAAAGCCTCCTTTTGCCATCTTCAAGAACCAACTATCGGCTTCCCTCAAAGCCTCCTTATGCCATCTTCAAGAACTGCTGTTGGCTTGCATCAAAGCCATCTTTTGCCATCTTCAAGAACTACTGTAGGTTTCCGTGAAAGCCTCCTTTTGCCATCATCATGAACTACTGTCGGATTCCGTCAAAGCCTCCTTTTGCCATCTTCAAGAACTGCTGTACGGTACCGTCAATGCCTCCTTTTGCCATCTTCAAGAACTGTTGTCGGCTTGCATCAAAGCCTCCGTTTGCCATCTTCAAGAACTGCTGTAGGCAGTTCAAAGACTCGTTTTGCCATCTTCAAGAACTGCTGTTGGCTTGCATCAACGCCTCGTTTTGCCATCTTCAAGAACTGCTTTAGGCTTCCATCAAAGCCTCCTTTTGCCATCTTCAAGAACTGCTGTTGGCTTGCATCAAAGCCTCCTTTTGCCATCTTCAAGAACCAACTATCGGCTTCCCTCAAAGCCTCCTTATGCCATCTTCAAGAACTGCTGTTGGCTTGCATAAAAGCCATCTTTTGCCATCTTCAAGAACTGCTGTCGGCTTGGGATAAAGCCTCTTTTTGCCATCTTCAAGAACTGCGGTTGGCTTGCATCAAAGCCATCTTTTGCCATCTTCAAGAACTACTGTAGGCTTCCGTCAAAGCCTCCTTTTGCCATCTTCAAGAACTATTGTAGGCGTCCGTCAAAGCTTCCATTTGCCATCTTCAAGAACTACTGTAGGCTTCCCTCAAAGCCTCCTTTTGCCATCTTCAAGAACTGTTGTCGCCTTGCATCAAAGCCTCCTTTTGCCATCTTCAAGAACTGTTGTCGGCTTGCATCAAAGCCTCCTTTTGCCATCTTCAAGAACTATTGTAGGCTTCCCTCAAAGCCTCCTTTCGCCATCTTCAAGAACCAACTATCGGCTTCCCTCAAAGCCACCTTATGCCATCTTCAAGAACTGCTGTTGGCTTGCATAAAAGCCATCTTTTGCCATCTTCAAGAACTACTGTAGGTTTCCGTGAAAGCCTCCTTTTGCCATCTTCAAGAATTGTTGTCGGCTTGCATCAAAGGCTCCTTTTGCCATCTTTAAGAACTACTGTCGGCTTGCATCAAAGCCTCCTTTTGCCATCTTCAAGAACTGCTGTTGGCTTGCATCAAAGTCTCCTTTTGCCATCTTCAAGAACCAACTATCGGCTTGCATCAAAGCCTCCTTTTGCCATCTTCAAGAACTATTGTAGGCTTCCCTCAAAGCTTCCTATTGCCATCTTCAAGAACCAACTATCGGCTTCCCTCAAAGCCTCCTTTTGCCATCTTCAAGAACCAACTATCGGCTTCCCTCAAAGCCTCCTTATGCCATCTTCAAGAACTGCTGTTGGCTTGCATCAAAGCCATCTTTTGCCATCTTCAAGAACTACTGTAGGTTTCCGTGAAAGCCTCCTTTTGCCATCTTCATGAACTACTGTCGGATTCCGTCAAAGCATCCTTTTGCCATCTTCGAGAAGTGCTGTAGGCGTCGCTCAAAGCCTTCTTTTGCCATCTTCAAGAACTGCTGTCGGATTCCGTCAAAATTTTTTTTCCATTTTCAAGAACTAGTGTAGGCTTCCATCAAAGCCTCCTTTCGCCACGTTCAAGAACTACTGTAGGTTTCCCACGAAGCCTCCTTTTGCCATCTTCAAGAACTGTTGTCGGCTTGCATCAAAGCCTCCTTTTGCCATCTTCAAGAACTGCTGTAGGCGTTCGTCAAAGCCTCCATTTGCCATCTTCAAGAACTACTGTAGGCTTCCGTCAAAGCCTCCTTTTGCCATCTTCAAGAACTACTGTAGGCTTCCGTCAAAGGCTCCTTTTGCCATCTTCAAGAACTACTGTCGGCTTGCATCAAAGCCTCCTTTTGCCATCTTCAAGAACTGCTGTTGGCTTGCATCAAAGCCTCCTTTTGCCATCTTCAAGAACAGTTGTCGCCTTGCATCAAAGCCTCCTTTTGCCATCTTCAAGAACTACTGTCAGCTTGCATCAAAGCCTCCTTTTGCCGTCTTCAAGAACTGCTGTCGGCTTGCGTCAAAGCCTCCTTTTGCCATCTTCAAGAACTACTTTAGGCATCGCTCAAAGCCTGGTTTTGCCATCTACAAGAACTGCTGTTGGCTTGCATCAAAGCCTCCTTTTGCCATCTTCAAGAACCAACTATCGGCTTCCCTCAAAGCCTCCTTATGCCATCTTCAAGAACTGCTGTTGGCTTGCATAAAAGCCATATTTTGCCATCTTCAAGAACTGCTGTCGGCTTGCGATAAAGCCTCTTTTTGCCATCTTCAAGAACTGCTGTTGGCTTGCATCAAAGCCTCCTTTTGCCATCTTCAAGAACTGCTGTCGGCTTGCGATAAA
>JALGBA010002148.1:0-160033 GCA_023970755.1 Azemiops feae
GGAACAGAGGAAGGAAGGAACAGGGAGGAAGGAACGGAGGTGAGAGGAAGGAAGGAACGAACGAAGGGAGGAGGGAGGGAGAGTGGGAGGGAGGGAGGGAAAAAGGGAGGGAGGAAGGAAGGAACAGGGAGGAAGGAACGGGGGTGGGAGGGAAGAAGGAAGGAACAGAGGAAGGAAGGAAGGGAGGAAGAAAGGGAGGAAGGAAGGAACAGAGGGAGGAAGGAATGGAGGGTGGGAGGAAGGAAGAAAGGAACAGAGGAAGGGAGGAAGGGAGGGTGGGAGGGAGGGAGGGACCATGTCCCGGCGCTCACCGTGGTCCCACCCGCTTCCACTGGAGACCCTCAGATCTGTCCCAGTCCTGCCCAGGCACCCCTGAAGCAAGTGATGTCGAGCTGGCCATGCCCACCCACTAGGCCACACCCACCCTGGCCACACCCACCCAATAGGACACACCCACCACAGCCACACCCACCCAATAGGCCACGCCCATCCAGGCCACACACCCCCGAGGGCAACCACAATGCTGATGCGGCCCTCAATGAAATTGAGTTTGACACCCCTGATCTACAACAACATTTACAAGATTATGGAAAGATTCTTTGATGCAACAGAATATATTGATTGGGAAAGATGCGTGGCAAAAGAAGAGGGCTAAAATGAGAATTGAGGAATTAGATGATGGGAATCATAGGGAATATTTAAAAATTAAACGCTTCTTTGAATATGGCTGAAGAAATAGAAAGATTTTAGTTTAAGAGGGATGAACCCTCCAAGTAAGACAGTATTTTTTATTTTCCTTTTTCCTTTTGTTTTTCGATATGAGAACTATAAAAATGTGTGGGATGATCAACATAAAGGAAATGTTCTGGATATTTAAATGTAATTGATTTTAAGAAAATTTCAATGGATAACTAAAAATGGGAAAAAATGTTTTGAATAGAGTTAAAAGATTACATGATTGGATTTAATCATGGGTAAAGAGAACAGAAAAAAATTGGAAATAAGTGTATACTAGTTCAAGAGGGATATGTATTTTAAGTAGTATATTATTATCTTATTTTTTTACTTTTTCCTTTTTTTCTTATTTTTTTCCTTTTTTTCTTTTTCTCTCTCATGTCTTTTCTTTTTCTATGTCTTTCTTTTGTGTCTTTTTTAACTTATTTTTTAAGACATGAAAATAGATTTAAATACTTTAAGGTAATTAATTCTGGGAAAATTTTAACCAGCAGAAATGTTTTGAACATTGTAGGGAAAATAAATTTAAACAAGAATTGTAAACAGGATTTATGACAAGGCAACCAAGTTGACCAAGAAAAGAAGCATGTTATTGATGTGATTGTTATTGGTAGAAATTTTAGAAAAATCTTTATATTTAATTGTTACCTATCAAATTAATAAGAATTGTATTAACTTAAGGTTGCAAAGAGAATATTATTGGAAGAAGAGAAAATCAAGCAAAGCTATTATGTGGATTTTGGAATATAGAAACTAACTGTTAATGATTAATTTGTAAATAGAAACCCAGACAACACACTGTTTACCAAATATTAAGGTGTTTATGTTAAAAAAATCAATAAAATATATTTTTTAAAAAATAAGACAAGAAACAACGGATGGAAACTAATCAAGGAGAGAAGCAACCTGGAATTAAGAAGAAACTTAACAGTGAGGACAATTAACCAATGGAACAGCTTGCCTTCAGATGTTTTGGGTGCTTCATCACTCAAGGTTTTTAAGAGGAGACCAGACAACCACTTGTCTGAAATGATATAGGGACTCCTGTTTGAGCAGTGGGCTAGACTAGAAGATCTCCAAGGTCCCTTCCAACTCTATTCTAATAATAATAATAATAATAATAATAATAATAATAATAATAATAATAATAATAATAATAATAATAATAATAATAATAATAATAATAATAATAATAATAATAAAGTTGAAAGGGACCTTGGAGGTCATCTAGTCCAACCCACTGCTCAGGTAGGAAACCCTATACCATTTCGGACAAATGGCTGTCCAGTCTCTTCTTAAAAACTTCCAGTGTTCGAGCATTCACCGCTTCTGGAGGCAGGTTGTTCCACTGGTTAATTGTTCTAACTGTCAGGAATTTTCTCCTTAGTTCTAGGTTGCTTCTCTCCTTGATTAGTTTCCATCCGTTGCTTCTTGTCCTACCTTCAGGCACTTTGGAGAATAGCTTGACTCCCTCTTCTTTGTGGCAGCCCCTGAGATATTGGAACACTGCTATCATATGCCCCCTTGTCCTTCTCTTCATTAAACTAGACATACCCAATTCCAGCAACCGTTCCTTATATGTTTTAGCCTCCAGTCCCTTAATCATCTTTGTTGCTCTTTGTACTCTTTCTAGAGTCTCAACATCTTTTTTACATCGTGGTGACCAAAGCTGGATGCAGTATTCCAAGTGTGGCCTTACCAAGGCATTGTAAAGTGGTATTAATACTTCACGTGATCTTGATTCTATCCCTCTGTTAATGCAGCCTAGCACTGTGTCGGCTTTTTTGGCAGCTGAAGCACACTGCTGGCTCATATTTAAGTGATTGTCCACTAGGACTCCGAGATCCCTCTCAGAGTTACTACTGTTGAGCAAGGTACCCCCTACACTATACCTGTACATTTGTTTTTTCTTGCCTAAATGTAGAACATTACTTTTTTCACCATTGAATTTCATTTTGTTGGATAGCACCCAGTGTTCAAGTTCTGATTGATTGATTGACAGAAAACAAAAATTCTTTCAGAAATTGCAGAATAAAGTTTCATATAATTCCTTATTTATATTACTTCATCTGATTACTTTCATTTCAGAAAGCAAGCAGGAGACAAATGATAAAAGAAAAACAAATACAAAGGAATGTATTCGTTTCAGTTAAAAGTTTTGAAAGAAATACAGATATTGCTTTAAGTTTCAATTGAGTATGTGCTACAGTTTTTAAAATAATTTTATTAGGAGCTGCCCAGAGTTGTCTGAGAAATGAGTAGGTATATAAATATTATAAATAAATAATTTTTTGTGGGACCTCAGCTTTTAGTTTGGTAGCCTAGCACCATCCCTTAATTGGTCCCGATATTTCTACTCTGCTAAACTTCCTTTGTCATTTGGAAATAAATGTCAGGTTTGGAGGGAGCAGCGAGAGACAGATCAATTTGTGGAATAGAAAGAAGTTAAATGCAATTAAACAATAAGCTTATTAAAGGGGTAGCATCAGAGGTTGATCAGCAGGGCAGGACAGTGCTTTCAACTGTCTTCCAAAGAAAAGATTTAGGTCTGCAAGTCCAGCACCTCTCAGTGCAATGCAATCCTAGGGTGCATCAACCCAAGAATTAAACCCAAAGTACTCTATTGCAATTCAAAGAGGTTGGTGTTGCCAGAAAGGTTGGGTGACATCTATGTATTTTGCATCTCCTTAGCTTTTCAGGAATAAGGAAAGAACTGCACTTTTTCTATTTCTCCTGATTTGCCTGGTCAACACAAAGAGAATAATGTAAGCTCCCCGTATACTTGGCACCTATTGGCTAACTATGCAAAATACTCATGGAGTTGACATAGCTAAATGAATACCTTTACTGCAGAAAAAATGATCGCAAGTGCGGAAGAGTTATTCACTATGATGTATTTTGTTTATGCTCAACAACAGTTGAAAAATAGTCTGTTGGTTTTCTTTTCGGCCATAAAATTGCAGGTATCAAAGAGACTTGTTACATTTCTTAGAAACCAAAACCCTTATATAATTCAGGGTTTCAAAGCATTGAAATTCTGTTTTTTCTCTTCCTGTCTTTCCAAGCCAATCAAATAAATAAATTACTGGTTTTGTAAGGGGCCTGATCTCTGTTGACTTAACAGTTTTCTTTAGTGCAGGAACCACTGGTAACTTGTCACCATCTTCATTCATCTGCAGCAAATCAGACATGAATGAAGCAAGACAGGAAGAGTATTGACAGCTTTTAACTTTTGTTTTGTAGAGCTTGAGCATACCATGGGCAGGCATGAGAAGAAACCATAGGATTATTGAAGAATTTCTCATTTGAGAGAAAAGTGCACAGACTCAAATTATCCTACTTGGATACATTATCTGAAGCCAAGCTCTCTGGAGAAAGCTCTAATGCTCAGAAAGGTAGAAGGAATGAGATGAAGAGAAGAACCAACTGCAAAATAATGGAATCAGTTACATTAGTGATAATGCACTATTGGAAGAGCTCAAGGACCAAGTTAGGCACAAATTTTGTTCCACTCCTCTTTGCAGATCGTCTCCAAGTCATTAAGGTTTTGAGGCTGACGTTTGGCAACTCAAACCTTCAGCTCCCTGCACAGATTTTCTATGGGATTAAGGTCTGGAGATTGGCTAGGGCACTCCAGGACCATAATGTGCTTCTCCTTGAGCCACTCCTTTGTTGCCTTGGCCATGTATTTTGGGTCATTGTCATGCTGGAATACCCATCCATGACCCATTTTCAATGCCCTGGCTGAGGGAAGGAGGTTCTCACACAAGATTTGATGGTACATGGCCCTGTCCATCGTCCCTTTGATGCGGTGAAGTTGGACAAGAAGTAATGGATGGAAACTAGTCAAGGAGAGAAGCAACCTGGAACTGAGGAGAAACTTCCTGACAGTTAGAACAATTAACCAGTGGAACAACCTGCCTCCAGAAGTGGTGAATGCTCCAACACTGGATGTTTTTAAGAAGAGACTGGACAGCCATTTGTCTGAAATGGTATAGGGCTTCCTGCCTGAGCAGGGGGTTGGACTCGATGACCTTCAAGGTCCCTTCCAACTTTATTATTATTATTATTATTATTATTATTATTATTATTATTATTATTATTATTATTATTATTATTATTATTATTATTATTATTATTATTATTATTATTATTATTATTATTATTATTATTATTATTATTATTATTATTATTATTATTATTATTATATTAATTCTATCCCTCTATTGATGCAACTTGGATTTTTAAATGGTTGTCCATTAGGATCCTAGATCACTCTCACAGTTTATCTTTATGCCAATTTAAGTGTTTCCTGCAGTGCAAGTAGTAAGCAGACCAAGTGTTTCAATTTCCACTTGGGTGGGTGGGTAGGCGGTTGCCTCACTTTCTGTGGCAACAATGATATGTCACCACTGAGCAATTCTGTCAACCTCCACAGCAGCCAAAGTTGCAGTATCCCAAGGATACAGATTGCAATATATATTTCTACACTTACAGTTGCATTAAGAAGAAACCATTGGTAGCCCTTGAGTAAAGTTGAATAACCGTTTCTGGAAAGAACACAGTTGAAATAAGAATGTGAAACTTCTTCATATTTCACTGTTTTTTCCTTCCAGGGTGAAAGGGCTATCCATTTTGTGTCTTTGGTATATTTTCTCTACATTTCTTGGCTGCAGGCAGTGCCATCCGATCATATACTGGTCACCTTGATTGATTAACTATGTGTCATCAAGTCAATGTCAATATTTAACCTGGCCCTTTAGCTCTAACAATGGTGCATCGTCAGCATTGTAACTGATTCCATCTATTTTGCAGCTGGTTGTCCTCTTCTTCTCTTTCCTTCTCCAGAAAGATGGGGCTTCATTTAATGGATCCAAGTAGAATAATTTCAGTCTGTGCTTCTCCTTCAAATGAGAATAAAATTAAATAAGGTAATGAATAAAATAATATTCACAATATGATGACAGTTATGCAGTTACACAGGCAAACTAGATCCAAACTATACACACAGTTCAACCTTTACATGAAACATAATTGTAGGCTTCTGGCTGAGAGAAGTATGTATTTACCTGTTGTATCAACAAGCTTGGTTACTTGAATCATCAGAAAGTTTAAATAATTATAAGTGTAGCTGGGGGGGCGGGGGGACAGTGAGAGAGAGAGCAAGAGGGCAAGAGGGTGAAGTGAGGGTTGTGTGGGGCATGCCAGAAGGAGAAGTAGAGAAAGGGGCCTGGGAGAGATGTACAGAAAGAAGCCTGAGGAAAAGGTAGAAAAATAAGCCTGAGGGAAAGGTAGAGAAACAAGTTTGAGAAGAAAGAGAAAGGAATGCAGGCAGGGGAATTAATGAAGGAACAAAGGCAGTAGAAGGAGAGACCAGCAAGCAGCAGAGAAGATGGCTAAAGAGGAAGAAGGGCCAATTGGCCAATTGGCTATCTGACCACCACCCCACCCCACAGCTGAGAGGATACTGACCACCACCCCACCACATGACCTGCACAAGAGAACAGCTGGAACGAAAGACAGGAGAGTCCAGCTGACCCAAGCAACTGGAAGTGCCTGAGTAAGGGACCAGTGTGGACTGGCAGCTTGATTCGTAGCTGAGATTTTAACATTTAATAGGATGATTTGTGTCACGTTAACTATTTACATACCCTTATAAGTTTAAACACTGTAATAAAGGAGACGCAGGAACTGTGTGTTTGAAACTTGGGGGGGGGGGAGAAATAAATAGGTTCAGGCTTATATGGATATTGGTTTTGTAAATTATATTTTCATCTGTGTATATTGTTCAATTACACCCCTTTATTGGCCTAGGTATAATAGTGTCCACAATAGTATCCCTCATTTTCAGCTGTGTGTATGTACAGTATCAGGTCCTGTATGACTCACTTTCTAATAATTTGATTTTATTGTGTAGTCTTTCTGTTTGTTTTATGCTGGTTACTGAAATTAATAGCATACGTTTGTTGATCTGTTCATTTAACAAAAATAATGGTCCAGGAAGAGATCCTCTCTCTCATGCTGATTTCTTCTTGATACATCTTCCATTCTTTTATTATCCTATCCTAATATTGAGTCATCAGAAAAAGTTATTGTAAGGAATATCCCACAGTATTTTGCTTGGAAAAAAATCTTAAGAAATTCTTTAATGCTCCATTGCGGGGTCTTAAGTAATAGTTTTATTAATGCCAAAACTCTACCAGTCGAGGAAGATAAAGCTCAGCCATACAAATAGTCCTTGACTTACAACCATTCATTTAGCGAGTGTTCAAAGATACAATGGCACTGAAAAAAGTGACTTATCACCTTTTCCCATACTTATGACCATTGCAGCATCTCTACGGTCACAGGGAGGGTACTTTTTACAATATCTGGTGGACTTGTGATAAAGCAAAGAAATACTGAGATCAGATTTCTACTTTAGTTCAGAAGATGTTTTACAATAAGTATATAACTGAAACCAGTAGTTTTCATTTTAGGTTTCATGGATAAAGTATTGGAAAGGATATTTGGAACTTTGTTATTATATATTTCAACAGTAGCAAGAATATTATATGCATAAGGATGGAAAGGCACACTAATTCCCACAATTGAAGAGTAAGATTGATAGCAAATGGGTGCAAATGATCAGAGGGGAAGAGAAGAAGAGGGAGTAGATGAGTTCAAATCCCCAGGACCAGATATATTACATCCCAGAGTGCTGAAGGACCTGGCAGACATTCTCTCAGAACAACTGAGTAATAAAATGGATCCAGGAAACTACAAACCAATCAGTCTGAGGTCAATACCTGGGAAGATCCTAGAAAAGATAATCAAGCAAAAGATATGAGAACACCTCTTAATAAGCAAGCCACCTGGAAGCCAACATGGGTTTGTCAAAAACAGATCATGCCACACCAAACGTATTGCATTTTTTGACCAAGTGACTAAATTAGTGGAGCAGCCAAATGGTGTAGACATAGTATAGTTGGACTTGAATAAGGCAGTTGACAAAGTAGATCGCAACCTACTTCTTGGTAAGGAAGAAAAAAAACTGTGGGATAGAAATCATCACCACCAGCTGGTTTTGTTACTCGCTGATCAACTCCATTCAACATGTAGTACTGAATGGAACTACATCTATATTGAGGAAATCATACAGTGGGGTAACTTAAGATTGTGTCTTAAATTCAGTACTCTTCAAAATCTTCATGAACAGTTTTGGTGAGGAGATAGAAGGGGAACTCATCACATTTGCAGACAATACCAAGCTGGAGGGAACAGGCAAAATGTTAGGATATAGGCTTGAGTGCCAGAAGGATCTTGACAGACTTTAACATTGGGCCTTATCCAACAAAATGCAGTTCAGTGGTGAGAAAAATAGGTTTTACACTTAGGCAATTAAAACCAAATGTATAGGTATGGAATAAGTGGTACACATGCAATTCTAGGCTGCCTAACAGAGGGATGATATCAAGATCATGTGACGTGTTAGTATAGCTTTATGTTGCTTTGCTAAGAAAAGACTTGGAAAATTGCATCTATTTTTGGTTTACACAATAGAAAAAAGATGTTGAAACATTATAAAGGGTGCAGAGAAGAGCAACAAAGGTGATTTGGAGGGCTGGGGGCTAAAACATATGAAGAATTCTTGCAGGAATTAGGTTTGTCTGATCTAACAAAGAGAACTATTAGGGATGACATGACAGCAGTCTTCCAAAATTGTAGCGGCTGTCATAGAAAAGAGGGGGTCAGCCTATATTTCCAAAGCATTTATGGACAAGAAAAGAAGTAATGGGTATAACCTTCTCAAAGAGATATCCAACCTAAAATGAAGGAGAAATTTCCTGAGTGAGAACAATTAGCCAGTGGAACGGCTTGGCTCCAGACGTTTTGGGTGTTCCATCATTGGAGGTTTTTAAGAAGAGATTGGACACCCATTTGTCCAGTATGTTATACGGTCTCCTGCTTGAGCAGGGGGTTGGACTAGGAGACCTCCAAGGTCTCTTCCAACTCGGTTATTCTGTAAGTTCAGTAGGTTTTGAAGTGTCACATCCAGTTGCAATGGCTGCTGTAGAGTTGTAGAGATGATTTCAAAGTGAAACACAATCCATTTTCCCATACCCCTGATGACCTAGTAACTTAAAATCTGTTTTCACAAAACAAAACATTCAGACTCAGTTATGCAATTATCCTAGTCTTAGACATAAACTAAATATGGTTGTTCAACTTTTGCCTGACACATGTATGTGGACTGCCATCTAGAGGAAGATTGCAGCAAATAGTTCAGCAAGCAAATTTAATGAATACATGAAAATAAAAATAAATAAAATGTATTCACCAGGCAATGCAACAGACTTATACCATTAGGTGTAAGAGTTACATACTCTTCCCACTGATCCTTTTATTAAGGGGGTATTAAAATAGCCCACCTTTTTCTTTCTTCCCTATCTGTGATACAATTGCTCTGAGAAAGGTTCCTAGGAGTGAGGGAAGAGAAGAATTGAAAATGAACATACTCAAAGACTCAACAATTTGTGTATTACATGCACCCTGCTTAGAAAAGCACCCTGCTTAGAAAAGCACCCTGCTTAGAAAAGCACCCTGCTTAGAAAAGCACCCTGCTTAGATACACAAAATAGTAGCAGACCAGTGAGACTGAAAATGGTAAAATTGGCAGCTCTGGTAAGAAGGAAGTTAATATTTAATATTGTGGTTCTTTGCTCAAGAACAACAGGAAGCAATTAATGAGGAAACTCTGGAAGCAACTGCATCTCTAAAAGTGCCTTGAGGCATAAAATAATGTTGAACTCCTGCTATTACTCAAGAAATAGTCAACTACCTTTTGCTATGTGTGCAAGCGTAATGAGGGAACCTCAGGTACAAACTGACTTGGTGTTTAGTAATCAAGTGAAGTAAGGTAAAGAATAATAATAAAAATAAAATAAAAAAATAAAATAAAATAAATAATAATAAAATATAATGTGGAGACTAGTGCTGACATAATTGAGTTTAATTGTGTTTTAAAATAATTGAGGAGCACTGTTTGAACAGAAGCTGCCTCAATTTCTCTGTGGAGAAGTTGATGTTATTTAGCATTTGTTACAAAGGCATTTGAAAATGGTTATGGAATTTTTATATTTGGGACTAATGGCTACGCTTGGGAGAAGGAATCCTTTAAGCTTAATTCTCTCACTTGCCAAATGGAAAGTGAAGCTATCTTCATTTGCCACAATGTTTGGATAGTTTTCTTCTGTCTTGAGCCTCATGATTCCACAGATTTTACTACCGACACAGATTTTTTTAGTGTTGTGAATTGTTTCTTGGGAATGTGGCTTTGTAATTGTACTGATGTCATATATTGTAGGTAATTCAACAAGTATTTTTGCGCTTTTAACATTTTTGTTCCATATAGCATCAACCTTATGAACTCTCAAGTTTCCTCTTTCCGCTAAGTATTCAAAATGGACAGATACACACACACACACACACACACATTTATATATATATATATATGTGTGTGTGTGTGTGTGTATTGATTCTCTACAGTACTGGGGAGAAATTATGGTACACCACATATGCGTTGACATCCTCCTCCAAATCTCTCACAAAGCTGTTTGAATTTGATCCCTGATTATTCACTCTGAATTTCAAACCTGACCAATAGGAAAGTACATTTGTTCCAAAAAAAAAAGAGAATGAAAACCAAGCCAAGCCCAAACCTCAAGCCTTACCATTATTTTAAATTAAAAATCCTGTAGCTTCTGAAGCTGAAATGATAGCCTGTGGATAATTCTGCATAAACCTGACTGACTAGAGATGCTAATTAGAGTTGACTTTGATTAGTACTTGGATCGTGGACTGGACCTTGGTGTACACACAGGTACACTTGGCCCTGCAAAGTATTGCTGCATATATGATGAAAAACTGTGTGCGTGTGCTTGTCTAAAAAAAGCTTCTTGTGATGATAACCATATAGGAATTTTGGGAGCTAATCTTGCTTTATGCGTATTTTATTCCCTCAACATAGCATAGCTAATGAAATGCTTATTGAAATCTATATTAACCTTAACTTATCATATACAGCAGTGATGGCAAAAGTTTTAGACACCCTGCCCCCCCACACGCCCCCGCTCTGCCCTGATCACCCTGCCCCCACCCCTGCCCACCCCACCCCTGCCCCGTCCCCCGCCCACCCGCAGGGCCACCTACCACCTCCACGGCCCGCCACAGCAGATTGCCCAGGCGGCCCTGCAGTGCCATGGCGGCCACGCTCTCTGCCCGCACCGTGCAGCATCATCTGTGCATTATGAGGCACGAGGGCGGAGTCTTGTCCCTGCTGCCCACCTGCAATGTCCTTGGCTGCGCTACAAAGTGTGGGCCGCGCCCGGGGGCGACTGTCCTCCAGGGGGGCTGCTGGTGTGGAGGGGGCTGTGGGGGGAGGCAGGGTGGGGTGACGGCACATGTGCCCACAGAGAGGGCTCTGTGTGCCGCCTCTGGCATGCGTGCCATAGGTTCGCCACCACTGATATACAGTGAGGGGAAAAGGTATTTGATCCCCTGCTGATTTTGTATGTTTGCCCACTGACAAAGAAATGATCAGTCAATAATTT
The DNA here is from genome assembly GCA_023970755.1 of Azemiops feae. NCBI lineage: Eukaryota > Metazoa > Chordata > Lepidosauria > Squamata > Viperidae > Azemiops > Azemiops feae. The sequence continues at coordinate 11,328 of JALGBA010002148.1, forward strand.
TAATGGTAGGTTTATTGTAACAGTGAGAGACAGAATAACAACAAAAGAATCCAGAAAAACACATTTCAAAAAAGTTATAAATTGATTTGCATTTTAATGAGTGAAATAAATATTTGACCCCTTCGCAAAACATGACTTAGTACTTGGTGGCGAAACCCTTTGTTGGCAATCACAGAGGTCAGACATTTCTTGTAGCTGGCCACCAGGTTTGCACACATCTCAGGAGGGATTTTGTTCCACTCCTTTTTGCAGATCGTCTCCAAGTCATTAAGGTTTTGAGGCTGACGTTTGGCAACTCAAACCTTCAGCTCCCTGCACAGATTTTCTATGGGATTAAGGTTTGGAGATTGGCTAGGCCACTCCAGGACAGTAATGTGCTTCTCCTTGAGCCACTCCTTTGTTGCCTTGGCCATGTATTTTGGGTCATTGTCATGCTGGAATACCCATCCATGACCCATTTTCAATGCCCTGGCTGAGGGAAAGAGGTTCTCACACAAGATTTGATGGTACATGGCCCTGTCCATCGTCCCTTTGATGCGGTGAAGTTGTCCTGTCCCCTTAGCAGAAAAACATCCCCAAAGCATAATGTTTCCACCTCCATGTTTGAGGGTGGGGATAGTGTTCTTGGGGTCATAGGCAGCATTCCTCCTCCTCCAAACACAGCGAGTTGAGTTGATGCCAAAGAGCTCGATTTTGGTCTCACCTGACCACAACATTTTCACCCACTTCTCCTCTGAATCATTCAAATGTTCAATGGCAAACCTCAGATGGGCCTGTACATGTGCGTATTTTGTTACCTATTATTTTCTTGGTGACTATGGTCCCAAATGCCTTGAAATCATTGACAAGCTCCTCCTATACACTTATTTCCTGACAAAGTCAAGAAAGCAAAGGCTCAGAATGAACGAAGACTTGCAACAGAAATCAAGTACAATAAAAAAAGTTTATTTCAGCATATTAATAACAAGAAAAAAGTCAAGGAAACTGTAGATCCACTAAAGAGAGAAGATGGCAAGGAAGTAACAGGCAGAAGGGAGAAAGCAGAGCTACTTAACTGATTCTTTGCATCAGTCTTCATAAAAAAAGAAATTATAGTCCAACATACCAAAAAAACTGCTGCAAAAGACAAACTAGAAACAAAAATTAAAATAAGCAAGAAAACGGTAAGAGAACACCTATCCCACTGTGATAAATATAAATCACCAGGACCTGACAGATTACATCCCAGAGTTCTGAAGGAGCTGGCAGATGTTATCTCAGAACCATTGTACCATATCTTTTAAAACCCTGGAGCACCAGAGAAGTACCCGAGGATTGGAAAAGGGCTGATGTGGTTCCCATCTTCAAGAAAGGAAAAAAGAGACCTAGGAAAATACAGACCAATCAGTCTAACATCAATACCTGGGAAGTTCCTGGAAAAGATAATCAAAAAATAGATCTGTGAACAACTGGAAGCAAACAAAGTTATAACCAGTAGCCAGCACAGGTTTGTCAAAAACAGATCATGCCAAACCAATCTTATTTCATTCTTTGATAAAGTGACTAAATTAGTAGACCAGAGAAATGCTGTGGACATAGTATACTTAGATTTCAGTAAGACAATTGACAAAGTAGACCACAACCTGCTGCTTAGAAGTAAGCAGTGGGGTACAACAAGGCTCTGTCTTAGGCCCAGTACTCTTCACTATCTTCATTAATGACTTAGATGAGGGTATAGAAGGGGAACTCATCAAATTTGCAGACACTAAACTGGCAGGAATAGCCAATACCCCAGAAGACAAGCTCAGAATCTAAAAAGATCTTGACAAACTTGAACAATGGGCCCTATCCAACAAAATGAGTTTTAAAGTTGAGAAAAGCAAAGTTTGATATTTAGGCAGGAAAATTCAAAGGTACAAGTACAGATCAGGCGAGACCTGTGAGAGGGACCTTGGAGTCCTAGTGGACGATCACTTGACTATGAGGCAGCAGTGTGCAGCATCAGAGCGCAAGGCAAGAAACAATGGTTGGAAACTGACCAAAGAGAGAAGCAACCTGGAATTAAGGAGAAACTTGCTAACAGTGAAGACAATTAACCAGTGGAACAGCTTGCCTTCAGAAATTGTGGGCACCCCATTACTGGAGGTTTTTAAGAATAGACTAGACAGTCACTTGTCTGTAATGGTATAGGTTCTCCTGCTCGAGCAGGGGGCTATATTAGAAGACCTCCAAGGTCCCTTCCAGCTCTATTCTTTTCTAAACATAAACAATTTCACATACAAACATTTCATTTCATGCTTTCTCCTATCAAACCTATTATTATTATTGTTATTATTATTGTTATTATTATTGTTGTTGTTATTATTGTTGTTGTTGTTGTTATTATTATTATTATTATTATTATTATTATTATTATTATTATTATTATTATTATTATTATTATTATTATTATTATTATTATTATTATTATTATTATTATTATTATTATTATTATTATTATTATTATTATTATGGATCCTTGCACAGTCAGCCAGATGTTCAGACTGGATTTGGCATTTTATCTACCTATCGAGTCCTTACTGGGATAGGCAGATGTGCATTTTTGATGTTATTACAGATATGGTCACAGGATGGAAGCGGTTCCTAGTAAGGCTGCCTTTTGCAATTGACTAATGGTGAATTTGTCAATGCCAATGGTGTTCAAGTTGTGCTCCAGTTGTTTTGGGATTGCATCCAAGGCGCCTATTACTATTGGTACTACCCTTGCTTGCTTTTGCCACAGTCTTTCTATTTCTATTTGTAGATCTTTGTATTTTGTTATCTTCTCCAGTTCTTTCTCGTCTATTCTGCTATCTCCAGGCACTGCCACATCCACTATCCAGACTTTTTTGTCTTTCTTATCGACAATTGTTAAGTCCGGGGTGTTATGTTGCAGGTGCTTGTCTGTTTGAATTCTGAAGTCCCAGAGCAGTTTAAGTTTATCATTTTCTATGACTTTCCCTATTTTATGATCCCACCGGTTCTTACAGGCAAATGATATTTCTTGCAGAGCTTCCAATGCACCATTGTTGCTACTTTGTCATGCCGCTGCTTGTAGTCAGTCTGTGCGATCTTCTTGCAGCAGCTTACCAGGTGGTCCACTGTTTCTTCAGCGTCTTTGCATAGGCGGCACTTACTGTCTGTTGCTGTCTTCTCAATTTTGACTTTATATTATTATTATTATTATTATTATTGATCATCGCAAGTCAGCCAGATGTTCAGACTGGATTTGGCATTTTTGTCTATCTATTGAGTCCTTACCAAGAACCTGCGATAGGCAGATGTGGATGTTTGATGGTATTACAGATATCGTTGCAGGATAGAAGCAGTTCCTAGTAAGGCCGCCTTTTGCAATTGACTAATGGCGAATTTGTCAATGCCAATGGTGTTCAAGTTGTGCTCCAGTTGTTTTGGGATTGCACCCAAGGAGCCTATTACTATTGGTATTACCCTTGCTTGCCTTTGCCACAGTCTTTCTATTTCTATTTGTAGGTCTTTGTATTTTGTTATCTTTTCCAGTTCTTTCTCGTCTATTCTGCTGTCTCCAGGCACTATCCAGACTTTTTTGTCTTTCTTATCGACAATTGTTAGGTCTGGGGTGTTATGTTGCAGGTTCTTGTCTGTTTGAATTCTGAAGTCCCAGAGCAGTTTAAGTTTATCATTTTCTATGACTTTCTCTATTTTATGATCCCACCAGTTCTTGCTTACAGGCAAATGATATCTCTTGCAGATCTTCCATTGCACCATTTTTGCTACTTTGTCATGCCGCTGCTTGTAGTCAGTCTGTGTGATCTTCTTGCAGCAGCTTACCAGGTGGTCCACTGTTTTTTCAGCTTGTTTGCATAGGCGGCACTTACTGTTGTTGTTGTTGTTGTTGTTGTTGTTGTTATTATTATTATTATTATTATTATTATTATTATTATTATTATTATTATTATTATTATTATTATTATTATTATTATTATTATTATTATTATTATTATTATTATTATTATTATTATTATTATTATTATTCATCATTCATCATTCATTATTCATTAGACATGAACCTCAGTCAACTGAACATTCAAATTGACTGGCGCTGATGGTTGACACGGGTTGCTGGCAGCATCCTAGGTATCAACCAGGTACCTCCTTAAAATGTAAGATGTTCCGAGTAGCGCAGTTTTTTGTAGCATTGCTGGAGTTATTGCAGGAAGCTGCAGTTTCTTGATGTGTTTTGCAAAGTTTTTGGACATAGTTCCCAGTGCCCCGATGACAATGGGTATCACTGTTACATGTTTCATCCATAATCGTGCAGTTTCCATGGCCAGGTCGCGATATTTCGTAATTTTTTCCAGTTCTTTTTCTTCGACTCTGGCATCTCCCAGTAAAGCAATATCAATCAGCTGTACACTTCGGTTCTCTACAACTGCGATATCCGGCGTGTTGTGTTCCAAATGGCGATCTGTCTGTATTCAAAAATCCCACAAGATCTTCACCCTCTCATTCTCAACAACTTTTTCCACCCTATGTTCCCACGGCTTTTCGGACACAGGCAAGTCATATTTTTTACACAATGCCCAGTGGATTAATTTAGTAATTCGGTCATGTCTAGATTTGTAATCAGTTTGCACGATTTTGCTACACTCACAGATTAGGTGTGAAACAGTTTCAACTTTGTCATTGCAAAGTCGGCAATTTGGATTGTCAGTGGATTTTTGTATCTTCGCTTTCATAGCATTAGTTTGTAGTGCTTGTTCTTGAGCAGCCAGTATTAAGCCTTCTGTTTCTTTCTTGATGGTTCCCATCACATTTTCCTTCAATGTTTTTCAAATGCTGTCCATGCAAAGCTTTGGTTTTCCATCTATTTCATCTGTCATCCAGCCGTTTTTCCTTATATTCTGCCTTTGTTTCTGTTATTTTTATAGTGCTCTCTGTTTTCACAGGCTGCAGCAGTTTTTCTGTATTCCAAAGTTTTCCAAATACGCATTAATCCAGCTGTGGGGTAATGAGTCGAATGCCTTCTTGTAATCAATCCACGCCATATTTAAGTTTGTTTTCCGTCGTTTTACATTTTTAAGTACCATTTTGTCAATGAGCAGCTGATCTTTTGTTCCTCTTGATTTTTTATAATTTCCTTTTTGTTCTACCGGATACAGACTGTTTTCCATCAGATGATTGAATACTGAATTTGCCAGTATTCTTGTAAAAAGTTTGAACATTGTTGGCAGACAAGTAATTGGGTGGTAGTTGCTTGGGTCTGTGCTCTTTTCTGGGTCCTTCATTATCAAGTATGTTCGACCAGCTGTTAACCATTCTTCACTTGTGGCATTTTGAAGCATTTCATCAAACTGAGTGACCATGTGGTGATGGAGGCTGGTGAGGTGTTTCAACCAATATCCATGAAGCTCATCCAGGCCAGGTGCACTCCAGTTCTTGACCTTCTTTACTTGTTTTGCAACCATATCGCTGGTTATTACAATATTCTCCATTTTGTTTCGTGTTGCTTGTTTTTGAATATCTTTGATCCAGGAGGCAGTTTTATTATGTTCCACTGGGTTTTCCCACAGTTCTTTCCAAAAGTTTAAAGTTTTTTCTTTACATGGGAAAATAGTAGTTTGGACTTGATTTTCGCCAAGTGACCGATAGAAGAGGTGCTGGTTTCTTCTGAACTGGACATTTTCATGATATTGTTTTATTTGTCCTTCGTATCTTTCAATTTTCTTTGCTGTTGCTATTACACGCTATTTCCATGGTTTCCATTATTGTTTTTTCCTCCAGGTTATTTTTTTTGTATAGACTATTTTTCAGCTTTTCGTTCTTTAGTTTTCCTTCTTTCAAGTATTTCAATTTGCTGACATCTCCTCGTAGTTTTTTTGTTTTCTTTTCAAGTCAAATTTTCCATTTTGGTGTTCTAGTGGGTTTCTTTTTTGGCATTTTATAACCCAATTCTGCAGTTATAACAGCAGTTGTACTGTACATTAGTTGGTTTGTTTCATACAGTGTGCTGGATGGGATGGAAGTTAAAATGTTGTTCAAAGCAGTTAGTAGGTCTTTCACTTGTTTGCTATGCACTTCACGAATGGCAGGCAGTCTTTTTCTTTCTGTGTTTTCTTTGATGTGGTTTTCAATCTTTTCTTTCAGCATTTTCACTAGATCATTTACTGTAGCTCTACACTTTTGAGTTGTTGAGTTGTGTGGTGGCTTCTTCCATTGGTTGGTCAGTTTGTTGGTCAGTTTGTTCAGGTGTTGGAACAATTTTTTCAGCCTGTTCATCATCATTACTTGTTGTTTTCTTTTTAGCCAATGTTTCTAGATGTTGCATTTCCACATCTGTAAAAACTTTATTACGGATGATGTAGCGTCTTCGATCCATTAGTTCAGTTACGTCACTTTCCAGATGTTTTTCCTTCCACAATTGCATCATTCTTTTTTGAAATTCCCTGGCTGTTGGTTCTGCCTGGTAGTAGCATTGGATGATTTCTTGATTTTCTTCGGTTGTCCAGGTTTTGCGTTTTTGTTTCAGTCGCTTTACAGTTGTACGCTCGGTTGTCCAGTAACAACTGAGCCCTGTGGCCCATTTTTTGACAGATGTCCAGGAGCCATAACATCTGACGTGGTCCTTGACCCGGGCGACGACCGATCCGGTATGGGATTTTTTTTATTTCTTCTCATCATTAGTGATGGGAGGTGCCTGGGTTGGTTCACGGTGGCTAAGCCACTACCGATCCGAAGACCGGTAATCCCATAACCATAGGGACCACACCCAATAGCCGTCCAGGCCCAGCCACGGGATTTTTATTTTTATTTATTTTTATTTTTATTTTTATTTTTATTTTTATTTTTATTTTTATTTTTATTTTTATTTTTATTTTTATTTTTATTTTTATTTTTATTATTTTTATTTTTATTTCTATTTCTATTTCTATTTCTATTTCTATTTCTATTTCTATTTCTATTTCTAATTTTTATTTTTATTTTTATTTTTATTTTTATTTTTATTTTTATTTTTATTTTTATTTATTTTTATTTTTATTTTTATTTTTATTTTTATTTTTATTTTTATTATTTTTATTTTTATTTTTATTTTTATTTTTATTTTTATTTTTATTTTTATTTTTATTTTTATTTTTATTTTTATTTTTATTTTTATTTTTATTTTTATTTTTATTTTTATTTTATTTTTTCAGGGAGCTTTTCACAAGCCAATGAGCTCCATTTTCCAAATCTCTTTTTGTTGTTTTTTAAGTAGGGCCTTTATTATTATTATTATTAGTCATAGCACAGACACACATATACACTACTTCCACAGTCCATTAACAAAAATTGACTAGTTTTTTTCCCCTTAACTACAAATATACTGCCTGGGATGCAACAGGCATATAATCTATTATTAACATATATATTTATTGCTTGACATACCCAATTTTCAAAACTGCCATATTTTGACCAAAATGCACTAGTGCTTTTAATAGGATTTCTTGGCCGCTAAAAATAACAATATTGAATCATGGTACCTTTACTCTTATCCCGGGTGTATTTTCCCCAGATGGGAACATCCCAGCCTGCTAGCATTTATCCCAACAGGCTTTCCTGTGTTAGTCCATTACTACTCTTATTTCCCATAATTGGTTTTTCCTTAATTACATATTGTACTAAATTTCTGCAAGTATTATAGTCTATGCATCCAAATTTGGGCCAATATGCTGCATCTTGCCAAATTGGACATCCTGGCCAAGTAAAACAGCAATACTTTATCATAATACTTTTACTTTTACCTCGAGTATATGGTTTACACACTGGTACATTCCATCCTGCCAACATTTGCCCTAAGGGACTTTCCAGGGGAATCCCAAAGTTAGTCTCCACAGATGCCTTTTCCCCCTTACTGGCCTTATTGCCCATGACTGATTTTTCCCTGCCTATGAGGCCCCCAACACACAGTGACATGTGTGTGTGAGTGAGTGGGGCAGCACAGAGAGAAAAGTCTGCTGCTACCTAGGATTGAACTTTTAGCCTTCTGAGTGGGAGGCAAGCATCTTCAACACTAGATCATCACACCACTCACCAATTCAAGCTTAAAAGAAACACCAATTTTTTTTAGAGTAATTCTGAATGGTAATGACAGCAAAAAAAGCAAAACAGAATTCCTTCTTATAATGTGTGAGGAATAAAATTCAATTCCAAGGGTGTTGGAAGACAAAACAAGTTTTACTGAAGCATTTGCAAAGGCTGGTGGACCTTTGTACCTGCAAGTAAAGGGCCACACCCAGATTAGTTCAGCATAAACTTTTATACCTGTCCCGTAGAATACGCCATATCCTTCTTTTCCAGACCCAGTTGATAAGTCCAGTCTGCTCAAATGCTTTCTGACTGCCTAGTAGACACTGCAGCTGTACAATTAATAAGTCTCCTTTGTTTTACCTTCATCTTTCCCTTTTTCATGTTCGTGACATTCAACCAACTCAGCTCACAATAGGAGAACCTCTGAGGAACATTTTGCTGAGAAGCAGCAACAAGATCTCCAACCTCAGGCAACTGGATATCTTGGGCAGCCACAGTCCTGAAAGGTTATTTGAAAGCTGATTAATGGGCTTTAGTAAGGGAATCTCTGAATAGGATCTTCAGCTTGGGCTTTCTCTTTTTAAAAGCAGCAAAGACGTTTGGAAGAGCAGAAGCAGTACCATAAAGTCAATGATTAGAAAGAATAAAAATATGATTCAACAATAAGCTTATCACAGTGGCTACATCAGGAGTCAATTAGAAGGGCTATGTGGAATGTTCCCAAATTGCATTCTAAAGCATGGGGTGTAGAAGGGTGAGTCCAGCACCTCCCAGTGGTTCATTAAAGTAGTAGTGCCTCTTTACTGCATTAGGCAGATACAACACAAGGCACCTTGCAGCAGAAAGCACCAGGCAACTTACAAAAACACAAAGCCCTTTTTTCAAATTTCTACAAAGTACTGTGTTCCACTCCCAGAGAATTTAACCTAAAGCATCCTCATACAGAAATACAGACTGCAGAAGTCAATTGTCATTTGAAGATTGTTGCCAGAAAGGCTGTGTGCCTTCTATGTATTTTTCATCTTCCGTAGATTTTCAGGCATGAGGAAAGAACTGCACTCACTTTGTTCCTCCTGGTCAGGCTTTATACAAATAGCGCATAATGTAAAACTCCTTGTATGCTCAGCACCTATTGGTTAACTATGCAAAATATTCATGGAAGACTCAGCTAAATGTGTCCCTTTACAATGATGAAACCATATGTAGAAGATTTGTTCACCATTTTTTAAAATAGTCTGTTGATTTTCTTTTCTGCCATCAAAGTGCAGACTTTAAATCCACTTGTCCACATTTCACAGAAACCAAAACCTTTATATAATCCAGGGCTCTAAGGCATTGAAATCTTGAGTTTTGTATTGTCTGCAATAGACCATTTTTAAAATAAAGACCTCAGCTGTAGGGAGAAATAGCTTTATGGCCATGCAAATGTAACAATTTAAATATATAAATGTAACAGTTTCAGCAAACGGCATAGTGTTCTGATTCAGTCTGCAGTCTTTCTCAAGGCTACGCTGACTCCTTTATAAACATCTTCTTTCTCAGAGTAATCACATCATCCGTATATTGAAACATAGTAGTTTGTTCTGGCAAAGGGTTAAAAAGTAGCAAACAGTTTATAAATGTCATTCAAAAATGTCTGGAGCTAGTGTGGGTGTTCCTCTATTTGCCTTAACTGCACCCTGGCTAAAATCCCCCTTTCTCCAGACTCTACAAGACATGTTCTCATCATATCTGTGGGTCACCTGCTTTTAGCAGAATAAAGAGGAGGCTTAACAGAGTTGGAAGGGACCTTGGAGGTCTTCTAGTCCAACCCGCTACTCAAGCAGGAGAACCTATGTTATTCCAGACAACTGGCCATCCAATCTTTTCTTAAAAACCTGAAGTGGTGGAGGTTTTTAAGTATATTATTTTTAATATAAGTATAATATTATTTCTGAATAATTATGCTAAGGTAATGGATTAATGTTAAGAAGATGTATTGAGATGAGATAAATTACAACTGTGACTGCTGTACAGAATTTTGGTATTTAAGAACAATGTTTTGCATGGATTGTTATTATTTAATTTTGGACAATACTGATATTGACAATAGATGTACCATTTAAACAATGGCAAAAGATTTTTACAAGTTTATCTGGCAAAAAACCATACCAAAAGCCCAAAATTAAATATAAATTATTGCAAGATGCTAAAAAAAGATGCGTTAGGATTACACTTGCTGTTTGGCATGGATGAAAGATTGAGTGACGCTGAGAAACAGGAGAGATTAGACAACCATTTGTCTGAAATGGTATAGGGTTTCCAGCTTAAACCGGGGGGGGAGGTTGGTATAGATGACCTCCATGGTCCCTTCCAACTCAGTTATTCTGTTTTCTGAGGTTGTTGGAGTTGGAAGAAGTTAATTTGAGATTTGGGTGACATGATTCTTTATGTTTATGCTAAAGTTAATGTAGATTTCAATAATCATTTCAATAGCCATGCTGTGTTGGGGGTATGGAATAGGTATAAAACAAGATTGACTCCCAAAATTGTTACATGGGTATTATCCCCAAAAGCTTTTTCTAGAAGAGCACATCCAAACAGTTTTTCATCATATATACCTCAAGGTCCAGTCCACCATCCAAGTACTAATCAAAGTCAACTCTACTTAGCATCTCTAGTCAGTCAGGATTAGGCAGCCAGGATTAAAGCTAAAGAAGTTGACATGCCATCATTTCACTTTCAGAAGACACAGGATTTTTAATTTGAAATAATGCTAAGGCTTGTGGGCTGGGCTGGGATTGGATTTCATTCTATTAACTTTTTTGTTTGATATTTTGGGTAATCAACTTGCTGTCACATAGTTTTTCATAAAACCCACTTAAAAAAACCAAACAAATGCAGTTTCCTATTGGCCAAGTTTATGGTGTTCTCCTCACATTCTCTGCACTACAGTGTGAATAATCAGGGATCAAATTCAAACAGCTTTGTGAGAGATTTGGAGGAGGAAGCATGAGACTTATCAAACTGCCTTCTTCTCAGACAAATTCCTTTCAGTATTTCAGAGGAAGTTAACTTGGTTGATTTAAAAATACCTTTGAGGGATTACGGAGTGGAAGCAGAATATGTGAAATGTCCTCATGAAACTTTGCTTCACTTTCCATGTGGCAAGTTCACTGAGATAACTGAAACTAAAATGTTACTTCTCTCAAGCCTAACTATTCGTCCCAAACAACAAAATGCCATAAGTATGAATAAATTAAAACCGCAGTCAATTCATATGCCTTTCTAACAACTGCTGAACAGTATCAACTTCTTCACACAGAAATTTAGGCAACTTCTTTTCAAACAGTGTTCCTCAATTATTTTTAAACCTAAATTTAAGTAATAGTCTCCACTTATTTTATTATTCTTTACCTTACTTAACTAGATTACTAAACACGAAGTGAGTTTGCATCTGTGGTTTCCTCATTACCGTTGCTGCACCCACTCATTACACAAAGTAATTGTCCGTTTCTTGGGGAATAGCAGGAGTTTGACATTATTTCAAGATTTCAAGGCACTTTTAGAGATGCAGCTGACTTCCACAATTTCCTCATTAACTGCTTTCTGTGGTTCTTGGGCAAAGAACCACATTATTAAATATTAATTTCCTTTCTTTTTAGGGCTACCAATTTTACCATTTTCAGTCTCACTGGTCTCCTACTATTTAGTGTACCTGTGGTTAATTGATTTCTAATTTTGCATGTTCGTCTTCTATGAGGTCCTGTATCAAGGCTATTTGATGGGACTCCACAGAAATTGGCTCCAACCCTCAAGGCAAAGCTTAGGAGATGTGGCTCAATAATCACCTTTTCCACTCATTGCCGGGAATTTTCAATCCATTGCTCACCAACAACCAGGCTCAAACTTGACCCCCTGAGGGATACTCCAAGTATGCTTTTTCACTGCAGCAATTCTTTGCATCTTGATTACTTAACATTTTCTGTATTGTATTTCTGCATCTAATACAGAAATTGTTAAATCTTTCAGTAGCTTTTTTTTCTATTCTTCTCATCCTTCACTCTAAGGATCCTTTCTCAGAGCAATTGTATTGCAGATTGGGAGAAGAAAAAAGATAGAAAGAAGAGAAAAAGATGTTGAAAAATAGGCAAATGTTGAAAAGTCATATTTAGCTTGTGAAACTAGGATGATTTTATATATAACTAAGTCTGAGTATTTTGTTTTGTGAAAACAGATTTTAGGTTACTGTGTTATTCAGGGTATGGGAAAATGCTTGTGCTTCGGTTTGAAATCATCTCTAAATCTCTACAGCATCCATGGCAACTAGATGTGACACCTCAGAACCAACAGAACTTACAGACTAACCGAGTTGGAAGGGACCGTCTAGTCCAATCTCATGCTCAAGCAAGAAACCTTATACCATTTCAGACAAATGGCTTTCCAAATTATTCTTTAAAACCTCCAGTGATGGAGCACCCAAAACATCTGGAGCCAAGCTCTCACCGTTACTGCTATTGAGCCACGAATCACCTATTCTATACCTGTGCATTCATTTTTTCTTGCCTAAGTGTAAAGCCATATTGTTCTCACCACTGAAATTTAGAGATAAGTAATAAAAAATATGGCCCCCATGAGATCCTTTGTAGCTGAAGCAGCAGGAAACATTCAACGTAACCAACACTCACAGCTTTTGGAACTCAGCTCTCCTTCTCAATTTCAGTTAATCTTCTGTGTCCCACAGGACTCCTAATAACCCTCGATTAGGGCTGTAGGAATATTTCCAACTCTGCATATATTCTCTGTCTTCAGGGAAATAGAAATCACCTGGATGAGGGAGGAATACTTCAATGAAAAATCAGCCTGTGCTTAATCTGAGTTCCACAAAGACCCACCAAGAAGCAGAGCAGCTGTTTTCCCAAAACCCACCCATAAAAATGTGTCACCCATGATAGCAGTGCCAACCTCAGATTTCTACCACTTGGTTCTAAGGGCTCTTCCCAAACTCCAGCCATTAGTGAACATGGCCGAGCATTATCATCGTGGACTGTAGAGTTTGGGCAGCAATTCAGTAAGGGATTTTCTTTGCCCCATTAGGACATTGCAAGTCCTGAGCCTCCAATCTTTTACAACCATAGCAGGTTAGATGTTCAACTAAGTCTGCTGCTCTTCTAAGGGCTTTTGTAACAGCTAACAAACAGGAGTGTTTCAATGCAAGGAAGATGCACCATTGCCTTATGTAAGAACTATTTTGCAATAGTTCACTGAGATGATATGATGCAATCATTACAACTCCATAAATAGAGAGCCATGTCTGTCCCAGGAGTAAGATTTGGTCCAGAACCAGTCTCAGCATGAAGATCCTTTACCTGCTGTTCGCATTTCTTTTCCTTGCATTCCTGTCTGAACCAGGTAAGAAACAAAATTACTGATAATTTACAAAGGATTGGTAACTCACTCCTTTTAAAACAAATATGATCATCACTGAAAGCAGGATAATCTTCAACATCTTTTTGTTTTACTTTACAGAAATAGCTTTGAACAGTATAGACTATTGACAACATGAGCCTCCAAACATTTGAAAAATATGCCATTGATTTTTCTTTTGATTCACAATTCTTGAAAGAACTTTATTGGGGATTTTGTTATTGTAGCTTATTTTTGTTGATTTGCTTCACTTTAGTATTGGTTTACCAAATTCTCAGCCAAATATGTTCTATTTGAATAAGGAGGCACAATGGAGAAACAGTTTGGTCTAGTGATTAGAGCAAAACACTACAATACTGGATACTGAGTTCTAGTCCCACCTTAGGCCGGAAAGCTGACTGAGTGAATTTGGACCTCTCTGTCTCTCTCTCTTTCTCTCCCTCTCTCTCTCTCTCACCAAACCTCTTGATGGTGTTGCTGTTACAGAGAGAAACGGAGGAGGAAGGGTTATTAGATACATTTACCACCTTGAGTTATTTTTAAAAAATAAAAATGGAAAAAAATAAAAGATATTAATGATCTAGTGAATATATTTGTACTTAATGTGGGGAAAAGAGAAGAAATTGCAGCAAAATATCATAAATGCACGCCATTTGAAGAGCAGAAAAGAGCAGTGATAGAAACATTAAGAGAAGAGGGAGAAAGCCAAAGGAAAACCAGGTCCTAAAGTGTAAAGGAAGTTAAACCTTCTCACTCAAGGTCTTCATCCAAAACACACAACGCAACTGGCCACTGTAACTCAGCAAGGATCCATGGCAATACTGGAGAGAAATATATCACAGCAAGGTCTACCCTTCGTTTGAACCAGATTATTTCTTCCCTCCTACATTAATAGATGTAGGCTTACCAGCTAATTCATCTCTGAGTCAGACTTCAAACCTGGGTTAATAGCTGATTTATTTGAGCTGCTGCAGGAGATCAGCAGAAATGGATCTCTGTGGTCAGAGAAAACTTGCTGTAGTCCTAGGAATCCTGCAATTCTTGGAAGGATGTTTCCATTCCCACCTTGGATGAATGGTTACAAAAGCTGAGGGAGTTAGCAGAGATGGCTAAACTGACAGTTTTGATAAAAGAAAAGAATATAAGTACTTTTGTTTCTACTTGGAAACTCCTTCTGGACTTTGTGCTTGAGGTGGAAAAAGTGATACTATGATTCTGGGGTTTACTGATTTGACTGACTTGTTGATAGAGAAATGGCTAGTTCACACTACTACAGAAATGTAAAAAGTTGAGATTCGATTTTAATGCGTTATTTTACTGCAACAGAGAAATCAGAAGTCAACGCCTTTTGTTTCCCCCCCCCTTTCCACATTTCCCTTTTTCCTCTTTCCCTATTGTTGTTCCTTACTATTTGCTTTTTATTTTCATATTTTTATGTTATAAATGAATGAAATTATAAATTGATAAAGGAATCCTGCAATTCTGTAGAAGAAGGTAGTGTCTTGGAAGGAAAAATGTATTTAAATATTAAGGAATCTTTACTCATCATTTACCTGTCTCCCCTTTTTCTTTTTATAGGGAATGCCCACAGCAAGTGTGAGACAGCAGGAGGAATCTGCTCTCTCACTATGTGTCTTCCTGGCACTGACCTTGGGCAGCAGGACTGTGTGAAGGGTTTGAAGTGCTGTAAACGGTAAGAAAACTCTCCTCTAATAGAGATACTACAGATAAAGTACATAATGAGATTCTCTGCCTGATATTGTTTGCATTCACAAAGCTTTGCAAAGCAAAGAATTTACTTTAAAATCACTTTGATCAACTTATTATTTTTTCTCATTTGTATAGTCAAAATGGAAAATAATGCCATCTCCATCTACGACCACGGACATCTTCAAGATATGGCCAATGACCTGAGATTGCCGCCTGCTATCGCTTTATCTTTCTTTATATAAATCAAATTGCTACCCATCAAACTTTAAAACATTTGTGCATTGAAGTAAAATTTGGCAAATATTTCTTGAAATAAAGCTAAATGAGCATTGCAGACATTGTGCAACTTCTTTAAAAAGTACCTGGGAGCAGTATATTCCTGTGACTACTGGAGGGAGGGAGGGAGGGAGGGAGGGAGGGGGGGAGAGAGAGAGAGAGAGAGAGAGAGAGAGAGAGAAGAGAGAGAGAGAGAGACAGAGAGAGAGACAGAGAGAGAGACAGAGGGAAAGAGAGAGAAGAGAGAGAGAGAGACAGAGAGACAGAGAGAGACAGAGAGAGAGACAGAGAGACAGACAGAGAGACTGGTCCAAATTCACTCAGGCCTAAGGTTGTGGTCTACTTCAGCAGATGCTTTGCTAAAATCTAAGTATACTACGTCCACCACATTTTGCTGCTCTACTAATTTGGTCACTTTATCAAAGAATTACATAAGATTTGTTTGGCATGATATGTTTTTGATAAACCCATGTTGTTTTCTGGTTATAACCTTGTTTACTGCTAGGTGTTCACAGATTTATTTCTGATTATTTTTCCCAAGATCTTCCCTGGTATTGATGACAGGCTGATTGGTCTGTTATTTCCTGAATCTGTTTTCCCCCCCCTTTTTTTGAAAATGGGGACCACATCAGCTCTTTTCCAGACTAGTTCCCTGGTGATCCAAGAACTTTGAAAGATATGTTTCAATGGTTCTGAAATCATGTCTGCCAGTTCCTTCAGAACTCTGAGATGCAGTCCATCAGGACCTGGTGGTTTAAACCCATCTAGAGCTGACAGGTGTTCTCTTATCTTATTTTTGCATATTTTAATTTGCATTCCATTTTTGTCTGGGTTCGTTTTTGATTAATAATACATTTTAAAATTATTCTCTATCTTCATTTTCTTTGTTCTTCAATGACGCTCTGTCAGTTTCTACAAGTTCTGGCGTTTTCTTAATCCCTTCTTGTTCAGATGGTATTCTTCACTTTTCAAACACTAAACCAATACAATTCTTTGTGATAATAATAATAATAATAATAATAATAATAATAATAATAATAATAATAATAATAATAATAATAATAATAATAATAATAATAATAATAATAATAATAATAATAATAATAATAATAATAATAATCAAATAATAATAATAGTTGGAAGGGACATTGGAGGCCATCTAGTCCAACCCACTGGAAGGCAGGAAACCCTATAACATTTTGGACAAATGGCTGTCCAATCTCTTCTTAAAAACCTCCAGTGTTGGAGCATTCACCGCTTCTGGAGGCAGGTTTTCCACTGATTAATTGTTCTGTCAGGAAGTTTCTCCTTAGTTCTAGGTTGCTTCTCTCCTTGATTAGTTTCCATCCATTGCTTCTTGTCCTGCCTTCAGGTGCTTTGGAGAATAGCTTGACTCCCTCTTCTTTGTGGCAGCCCCTGAGATATTGGAACACTGCTATCATGTCCCCCCTCATCCTTCTCTTCATTAAATTAGACATACCCAATTCCAGCAACCGTTCCTTATATGTTTTAGCCTCCAGACCTCTAATCATCTTTGTTGCTCTTCTCTGTACTCTTTCTAGAGTCTCAACATCTTTTTTACATCGTGATAACCAAAACTGGATGCAGTATTCCAACATACATAAACATTAAATATATAGTTCATCATATTTTTCTAATATTATATCTATTAACAATAGTTCTGAATTACAGCATCTTTTTCATCCAGTTCATATTTCAATTTTATTTGCAATGAAATTCACCTTGTTAAGCCAATTCCGTTTTCCCAACTCTTATTTCATTTTTGTTTTCCCTTCAGTATTCAAAATATCTTTATAGATTACAATTTCCTCAACAATGATTACATTAAGATAAGTAATAGCTTCCCTTGTTACAAGCCATCCTATTATTTTCATGTTTCCCATCTCATAGAAGAGTATTCCATCCTAAATATAAATCCTATCACTCTAAATATAATAATCTTTTTGTATCAAAAGGTTATCTGTTTCTAACCATATTCAAACATCTGTTTGTTAATATAAGGGCCCAAGTAGTAGATCAAGGTCTCTATTTTCTTTAGTCTAACTCTAGCTTTCTTTCTTTGCCAGATAGGCTTCTAAATCCATATATTTAAGTCATCAAAGAGTTTTTCCTCTGTTTTTATGGGTACTCTTTGTAGTGAGGGTAGTCAGTTAAATAAGATATTTCTGAGGGGGAGTTCAACCCACTCATATTCATTGAAAAGCTCCAACTCTGCTCCTCCCTCATTTTCTCTTTTCTTTTCTTGTTGCTCAGTCTCTAATTCTTCTTCTGAAGGCTCTATAACTTGTTCTCAATGATCTTCTTCCTTATCTTCATGTATATTTTGAGATTTTAGGGGATGTTGTGCCTTTTCCATTTCCAGAATTATCTCAAAGTCTTCAGTGTTTTTCTTTGCCTTTGCCAGACTAAAATTTCCTTCCTTTATATCTTCTGTCTTTAAACCAGTTTTTTCTAACCTATCTTCTATTTTCTGGAGTCCTTGATCATTCTTTATAGGCATTTTCTGGGGATTCCCCAGTTCTAATTTTAAGTTAAGAACTTGCTCATTTATCTTATTAAATTTCTCTTTAATCTCTTCATGGTTTCTTCTTGAATCTTCTCTATGTGACTCTACTGCCTCTTGAATTGATTGCAATATAAATTGCATTTCTTTCTGAAAGTTGTTAGTTCTTTGTCTCTGGTGTACCAAATTGGGGGCTTCCATAACAGATACTTGGGTTGGTTTTTTACCACTCTTAGCTAAGTATAGAAGACTCATTTTTGTTCCTTCTCTCTATTTATATTTCCCAAGTATTAATCTTTTTTAACAGGACCAGTCTTATAATCAGTACAATGGTATACAGCTTAAATATAGATTTAAGTTTAACGTCATCTCATATAATTCTTGTAGTCTTTATGTATAGCTTTTGTAATCCAGTAAGTTCCAACATATAGGTCCACTATCAACAAGGGGTATTTTATCCCAATTCTTCTATTCAGGACTCCAAAAATTTCAATCAAGCAGTGTTTATAATCCACAATGCCCAACCACTATGCAGTCAGTCTCCCCCCCGGTAGAAAATAACTAAGAAGTCAAAAGTCAAAAGTTAAAGTTCAATCAGTATTTATAATCCAAAATAGTCAGCAATTTTCAAAACAGTTCTATTTTCCACCAAGTAGTAAATACTCCAGAATATTTTTCTGCATCCAGCTGTTCTCTGTAACTAAAAGCTTGATTGGAGATCAAAGAGGCTAGGTCTTTATCTGTGTCTGAGCATTGTGCCAAGTCTATTTTAGCCGCCACAATCTTGCTGCTGTACCTCTGTGTCACCACTAGATGTCTCAGATGTCCGTTTCCCAACATTTAAAGCCAACAATTATTTCCTGTTTAAAGTTTCTTAAATTTCACCCCAATATTCTTTCCAAAAAGAAAATCTTTAACAGTTTTCTCAATTATACGGTTTATCAATGTTCTGTCTTTATAGTACTTCCACTTTGGTACTGAATTCTTCTTTGTTTTAATCCCCCCATAATTTCAGCCCGCCGCTCCTATTTCTCAGGAAGGGTGGGGCAAATATCCCCCTTCCATCTTAAGCTTGGGGATTTTTTGCTTTATGGGAGATCTGATCCAGGTAAAGTATTAAAATAGTAGAGAAAAGATTAATATTCTCACCCAGTTCCACATACGTTGTTTAGAATGCTGATAATGCTGGTGCGATAATGCAGCTAGCCTTTCCCGGTTTGGAGGGCTTTCCTCAGATCGAACAAATCAACTGCAATCTTTCCGTGATCTATGAGGGTCCCCTCCATCTTCATCGTCTCTCTTGGGTGACTTTAGGCTCATTGAAAGCCCCCTGGCAGGGCAAAATCAGTCATGAGAAACAGAGCCCCACTTCTCTCCAACTGTAACACCATGACGCAAACCGGAAGTCCATTTTAATTTGCATTTCTAACTTATCATTATCTAACTTGATTAGTGTTTTCTTTTTGTATGAAGATAGATGCAAAGTATGAATTAAGCAGTTCTGCTTTCTCTCTACTGCCTGTTACTTCTTTGCCATCTTCTCATATTAGTGGATTGATTGTTTCTTTGACTTTTGTCTTGTGTTTTATGTGTTGAAACTTTTAAAATTGTTTTTGACATTTATTGCAAATCTTACTTCATTCAAAGCCTTAGCTTCATGAACTTCATCTTTGCTGGTTGAGAGCTATTTGTTGGTATTTTTGCCTAAGTTATGTGGCTGTCTTTCCATTTTTTGCACTTGTTCTTTTTTTCTCTCTCAGTTGATTTTTGCAGCCATGCTGTTTTTTTCTTGTTTTTGTTGTTTTTCTTTTTTAGTAGTATTGAACTGGACTGGGCATTTATAATCTTATTTTTCAGAGCTTCCCAAGCTTCTTGACTTGATTTGCCCTTTAAAATGTTCATCCATGGGTTCCTTCTCAAGCTCTCTCTGAGTTTGTTTGAGAGCTCTTTCTATTCCGCTCTTAAAACCACTTTCCTTTTGCAAATTAGAAGCCAGGATATTTCTAAATTTGTCCACAAGAGAAAGAGAATGAAGTAAAGGAAAGGAAAATGCAACCAAATTATCTCTTAAACTATGTTGACCTTAGACATCATGTAAGAGAACACCTGTCTGACTTTGATGAATAATAATAATAATAATAATAATAATAAAGTTGGAAGGGACCTTGGAGGTCATCAAGTCCAACCCCCTGCTCAGGCAGGTAACCCTATACCATTTCGGACAAATGGCTGTCTAGTCCAGGGCTTTTCAACCGGTGGTACGCGTACCACTAGTGGTACGCGAGCACATGGCTGGTGGTACGCGTAGGACGGGTTGAAAAAACATGTAAAAAAAAAATGTAAAAAAAATATTAAAAATTTTTTTTTTGAAATTTTTTTTTTTTAAAAAAAGTGTAAAAGTGGATGAGGTGGAGTGGCAAAGTGGATGAGGCTTGTGGCAAAGTCAGCTGGAACTGCACGTTGCCTGGGTCCTACTGAGAGCCCAGGATCAAAGCGCGCAGCTCCAGCTGATTGGCGGCGGCCTTGGGGGCGGCAGGCAGCCTCACGCAGTCTTCAGGGGAGATTCCGCTGGAGCTGCGTGAGGCATTGCCTGGGTCCCTCCCCCCCGCCCCCACCCAGATGCCCTCACCTCCCCCAAGTGTTTTTTTTACTCACCTGCTTTCAGCTGCACTCCCTTTCTCCTGTCCTTCTCGGCCTTCGCCATGTGTTTGTGAGACAAAAAAAAAAAGTTCCATGGGACTTTCTAACTTCTCGCGAGAAGTTAGAAAGTCTCATGGAACTTTTTTTTTTTACCCACAAGCACGTGGCAAAGGCAGAGAAGCAAACGAAGACAGAGAAGCAAAAGGAGAAAGGGAGTGCAGCTGAAAGCAGGTGAGTAAAAAAATGCTTGGGGGAGGCGAGGGCATCTGGGCGGGGGCACCAACCTTACCCTGCATGGCGGCGGGAAGGTTAACGGCGGGCGCAGGGGGGGGCAGGAGGAGCTGCGCAAAGCAGGCGGAGGGGAGGCCGGGCAAATTGCGGGTGCTGGCAGCACGGAGGCTGATCGTGCGCGCGTGTGTGCGCGAGGCAGAGGTGCTGCCCGGGGCCAGAGGGGAGGCCAGGCAGATTGCGGGCAGCGGCAACGACGGGAAAGCCGATTGCACGTGTGCGCGAGGCACAGGTGCTGCCCGGGGCCAGAGGGGAGGCCGGGCAGATTGCGGGTGCTGGCAGCACGGAGGCTGATCGTGCGCGCGTGTGTGCACGGGGCCAGAGGGGAGGCCGGGCAGATTGCGGGTGCTGGCAGCACGGAGGCTGACCGTGCGCGCATGTGTGCGCGAGGCAGAGGTGCTGCCCGGGGCCAGAGGGGAGGCCGGGCAGATTGCGGGCAGCGGCAGCAGCAACGGGGAGGCTGATCACGTGTGTGCGCGAGGCAGAGGTGCTGCCCAGGGCCAGAGGGGAGGCCAGGCAGATTGCGGGCAGCGGCAGCAACGGGGAGGCTGATCGCGTGCGCGAGGCAGAGGTGCTGCCCGGGGCCAGAGGGGAGGCCGGGCAGATTGCGGGCAGCGGCAGCAACGGGGAGGCTGATCGCGTGTGTGCGTGAGGCAGAGGTGCTGCCCGGGGCCAGAGGGGAGGCCGGGCAGATTGCGGGCAGTGGCGCCTGTGCCCTGCCCCCTGGCCAGGAAGGCGCGCCGGAGTCCCGGCAGAAACCAGCAGCAGCAGCGAGCCTGCTTGGGCAGCGGAGAAGAGCAGGGTAGTTTCCACATAATCCCATCCAAACGTTTTTCCTCGGCTACAGTCTTTCTTTCCTCTGTCTCCAGGGTTTTCTCCCTCCTCCTCTCCTAAGGTTCAAAGCTTTATTAGCTTCCCAAGGGTGCCACAATCCTCACAAAAGCGGGGCAAGAAGCAAAGGGGGCGAGAAAGCTCACGGCGGGCTCGAAGGAGCACCTGTCAGTGTTGGAGACGAGAAACCCCCCTACAAACCCAGGGGAAGGGGTGGAGAAAAGGAGCCCCCTTTGGGAGGAAGCCGCCACCTTCTCCTCGGCTTTGCGCTCTCTTGTTTCTCGGCAGCCGGGCTGCCAAGCCTCTACTCGCTGGAACTCCGCGTTCGTTTTGTTTTTTACTTCTCGCCTTCATGTGTTTCTGCCGTACCTCCTCGGCGCTCCCAGGAACGGGGCGGGCGGCAGAAAGCTTGGCTAGGATAGGCAAAGAAAAGCCACGGAGCCGTGAGCTAAGATCACAGGCAGGCTGGGAAGAGGGTGAAGAAGGGGATTGGGAGAGAAGAAACGCCAAGCTTGTCCTCGCCTCTCCCAAGGACCTCACAGGAACACCTGGTTTCAGATTTACGCCGCAAAAGTTTTTCTCGCGCAGAGGAGAGAGGAAAAACAATTACGGAACACTCGGGAATCCCTTGCAAGGCACCATGTACCTTGGTGCTTATTTCCTAACGCCCTCCCCCCGTGTTTTCTGCTCCACCCCGAATTCGCCTCCCTTCCACTCTCCTTACGCAGCCATCTATGATCTTAATACAGCCCTAAGTCTGTCTCGCTTTCAACTCCCCCCTAAAATTCTTCATTCAGAGTTGACGGTCCGACATAACTTCCCTTCTCGGATGAGAAAGAAGGAATCTCTCCTGCCCGTGTCCCTTCCCCCCCCCTTCAAGCGACAACAGGAGGTTGCTGACAACTAAGTCAGCCGGTGCAGGAAGCCCTGGAATGGCCAGTCCGGGGCACCTGGTTGCAGTGCTGGATGTCTTTTGCTCCTCTTTCTCTTGCGGTGGCAAGAGAAAGAAGTCATTCAAAGTTCAAGCTAGCTACTGGACGCCTATTTGCACTCCCCCCCCCTTTTTTTTTTGAGTACTTGTCTGCCAACCTGCCCCATTATAAATGGCGCTGTAAAAGAAAAAGTCTTCTGCCCAAGCATAACTTTTAAGGATTTTAAGGATCTTTGAGAGGAAGAGAGGGAGAGAGAAATAGAGAGAGGGAGAGAAAGAGGGAGAGAAAGAGAGAGCGAGAGGGAAAGAGAAGGAGAGAAGGAGAGGGAGAAAGAAGGAGGGAGAGGGAGAGAGGGAGAGAGAAAGAAGGAGACGGAGAGAGAAAGAAAGGGAGACGGAGAAAAAGAGAGAGAGAAAGAGATGGAAGAAGAAAGAAAGGGAGAGAGGGAAAGAGAAAGGGAGAGAGAGAAAGAGAAAGAAAGAGGGAGAAAGATTAAATTAGTAACATGGTTGTTCAGTGAATCTGGTTTCCCCACTAACTTTGCTTCTCAGAAGGTTGCAAAAGGCGATCACATGACCCTGGAATAATGTGACCATCATAAATAAGAATCGGTTGCCAAGCATCCAAA
The DNA here is from genome assembly GCA_023970755.1 of Azemiops feae. NCBI lineage: Eukaryota > Metazoa > Chordata > Lepidosauria > Squamata > Viperidae > Azemiops > Azemiops feae. The sequence continues at coordinate 34,627 of JALGBA010002148.1, forward strand.
TGTAAATCACATGACCCTGGGGATGCTACAATGGTCATAAGTGTGAAAAATAGTTATAAGTCACTTTTTTCAGTGCCGTTGTAACTTTGAACAGTCACTAAGCAAACTGTTGTAAGTTGAGGACTACCTGTACTTTATCACTTTTTTCCATTTTTTTGGGTCATCAAGTTTTTGACACCTTGCTGGGTGACTGGTGGTACTCGAGTGTTTCCATATTCTAAAAGTGGTACAATCGGTGAAAAGGTTGAAAAGCCCTGGTCTAGTCTCTTCTTAAAAACTTCCAGTGTTGGAGCATTCACCGCTTCTGGAGGGACCTGATGGATTACATCCCAGAGTTCTGAAGGAGCTGGCAGATGTTATCTCAGAACCATTACACCATATCTTTAAAAAATGTTGGAGCACTGGGGAACTACCTGAGGATTGGAAAAGAGATGATGTGGTTGCCATCTTCAAAAAAGGAAGAGAAAAAAAAAGGCCCAGTACTCTTCAATATCTTCCTAAATGATTTAGATGACGGAATAGAAGGGGATCTCATGAAATCTGCAGATGACACCAAGCTGGCAGGACTAGCCAATACCTCAGAAGACAAGCTCAGAATGCAAAATGATCTTGACAGACTTGCACAATGGGCCCTATCTAACAAAATGATATTTAATATGGAGAAGAGCCAGGTTTTACACCTGGACAGGAAAAAACAAAGATAGAAGAACAGATTAGGCGAAACCTGGCTCAAAAACAATAACTGTGAGAGGGACCTTGGAGTCCTAGTCCAGGGCTTTTCAACCTTTTCACCCATTGTACCACTTTTAGGATAGGGCAATAGTCGAGTATCACCAGTCGCCTAGCAAGGCGACAAAAACTTGATGACCAAAAAAAAAAAAAGGAAAAAAGTGATAAAATACAGGTAGTCCTTGACTTACAACAGTTTGTTTAGTGACTGTTTGAAGTTACAACGGCACTGAAAAAAGTGACTTATGACCATTTTTCATGCTTATGATCGTTGCAGCTTCCCCAGGGTTTTGTGATTTACATTCAGATGCTTGGAAATTGATTCATATTTATGATGGTCCCAGGGTCACGTGATCCCCTTTTACAACCTTCTGACAAGCAAAGTCAATGGGGAAACCAGATTCACTTAAGAACTGTGTTACTAATTGAACAACTGCAGTGATTCACTTAACAAATGTGGCAAGAAAAGTGATAAAATGGGTGAAAACTCATTTAACAAATTTCTCACTTAGCAACACAAATTTTGGGCTAAATCGTGGTTGTAGGTTGATGACTATCTGTACACCCACTTACCACACTTTTAATGGGAAACTTGTGTTTGTTTCTCTGACATTAATCAGTGGGAAGGCCAGTCTTCATCCTGGTTCATCCAAGCCGGGGATAAATAAACAACACGGTGACTGCTTTGGGAAGAAGGTTGTAGTTTATTGAAGAGCCAGACTGAAAGATGGTTCTGGCAGGAAGGAGGAGAGAAATCAAGGGCTGAGCACATGTGGAGTAGGTTTTTATACCCTCTCTAGCCTTTTGTTTGGAATAGTTTCCTGTTCCTGTGGCATGAACTTTGAGGCTATTTCCTGTGTCACATATTAGGTGTGCCTCTCTGGTATTCTTGATGGTATTCTCAGGTGGGGTATGCAGATTTTAGGTCTTTGTCTTCTTGAGTTTCTGGCTCCAACTTTTTGATGGTTACATCTGCATTTGTATAGGGCTGGCTCCTGCTTGGGGCAGAGAGACTTGGGGCCAGGGTTGGTTTCTGCTTTTAAAAATCCTTTTGAGGAAATATATTTTTCTGCCCTTTTAATATTTCCTTCTCTGAGGGGCTGACTTCCCACAAATCTTTGCACTGTTCTATCCCTTTCTCTCCTTCTGGTTGACCCAAAGAAGCCGATAGGTGATTGCAGGGGCTTTGGGGGGAGTGCGGCTTCTGCAGTTGAAGTGGGGATATGGGGGGTGTTGGGGTGCTAGTTGGCTATCCCCCAAAGGTTCCCTAACTTTAAAACAGCTCTTGGGTGGCAACAGTTACCCAGCACGAGGGGCTCAGGAGAAAGAGATGCCGGCAATGCTAACTTCCAAGAATGAAGAGCTCAGAGGCAGCTACAAGCAGGGGAGGCAGGGAGGGAGGGGCAAAGAAAGGAAATCAAACCTGATTGACAGGGAGCATAGTAACCTTGCCCTTACTCCACAGAGTACAGATCCCCATACTCCCCGGCCTGGCAGGGGTCTTCCTGCCCCACCGTTGCAGACAAAGGGGGGCTCTGGTGAGGAGGAGAAGGAGGTAGAGGAAGAAAATTTAAGCAAGCTTAGCAACCGGAGTGGGGATTCCCCCCAAAAACAAACGTGTAGCAAGACAGTAGTGACCAAAACCTGCTGCAACCACCCAGCAGGTGGGGGGGGGGATAAAAACCAAACAGCCCCCTCCTACTGCCAATCCTCAACAGAAATGCTCATGACAACAAAAACCTCCCACAGAGGGAAGAGTGCAGGCAGGCAGGCGCTTTGCTTAGCTGGTGGCTTGGGGGGGGTAAAGAGAGAAGCTTTACCCCACCCAAATGCTGCCCTCTCATGAAAGCAGGATGAAAACTCCAAAAACCGACGAAGGAAAAAGGTTAAAACAGAAGAGTGTCTCTTCTGAACAAGAAAAAAAAGATCACATCCTCATCCAGCTAATAGGGGTGGAGTGGGGGATTTTTATTTTTTGTCTCGTTTTGCTCTTTTAAAAAGAGTGCGCTCCCCCCAATGCCAGAAGCTGCACACCCTCACCGTTCGCCTGCTGTGCCCCCCACAGACCCAAAGCCCCTCTTTCCCTTCCTTTGAAACAAACAAACAACCCCCCCAATCTTCCCATTCCTCCCCTCTGAGTTAAAATGAAAGAAAGCCAAGTTTTTTCTTTTGTGGTCTTTACATATTTAAACTGCTAGAAGGAAGTGGGGAAGAAAACCATCGTGAGACACTCTTCTGTTTTAACCTTTCTTCCTTGTCGTTTTTCAGAGTTTTCATCCCGCTTTTGTGAGAGGGCAGCATTTGGGGGGGTAAAGCTGCCCCTTCCCCCCCAAGCCACAGCTGAGCAAGACGCCCGCCTGCCTGCGCTCTTCCCACATCCAAGGTTTTTGTTGTTGTGAGCATTTCTGTTGAGGATTGGCAATGGGGGGTGGCTGTTTGGTTTTTATTCCCCCCCCCATCTGCTGGGTGGATGCAGCAGGTTTTGATCACTTCTGTCTTGCTGCACATTTGTTTTTTTGGGGAATCCCCTCTCCGGTTGCTAAGCTTGCTTAAACTTTCTTTCTCCACCTCCTTCTCCTGTCCCCCTTGTCTGCTGGGTGGATGCAGCAGGTTTTGGTCACTTCTGTTGTGCTGGGAGGTTATCGACAAAGCACGTTTGTTTTTTTGGGGAATCCCCACTCCAGTTGCTAAGCTTGCTTAAACCCTCCTCCTCCTCCTCCTCCTCCTCCTCACTGGAGCCCCCCTTTGTCTACAACAGTGTGGCAGGAAGACCCCTGTCAGGCTGGGGATGATGAGGATCTGCCCTCTGTGTAGTAGGAGCAGGGTTACTGTGCTCCCTGTCAATCAGGTTTGATTTCCTTTCTTTGCCCCCCCTCCCTGCCTCCCCTGCTTGTAGCTGCCTCTGAGCCCCTCATTCTTGGGAGATAGCATTGCTGGCATCTCTTTCTTCTGAGCCCCTCATGCTGGGTAACTGTGCCACCCAAGAGTTTTACGGTTAGGGAATCTTTGGGAAATAGACAATTAGCACCACGACATGCCCCCCATGCCCCCACTTCAATGGCAGAAGTTGCACCCCCCCCAATGCCCCTGCAATCGCCTATTGGCAATTGCATTCTGCTCTGAGGAGGAACGCTGGAGGCAAATGGGTGTGGGTGGGAGGCTCCAGGAGAAGGATGCGTGGCCAAGGGTAGGAGGCAAAAGATCTTAGACCCGCTGCTGATCAGCTGTAGCTGCGTACACTGATCCTGGGCTCTCAGCAGAAACCAGGCAAACCTCATGCAGCTCCAGCTGAATCTCAACCCTAAGACTGTGTGGGGCTGCCTGCCACCCCCAAGGCCGCCACTGATCAGCTGTAGCTGCATGTGCCAATCCCGAGCTCTCAGCAGAGTCCTGGCGATACCTCATGAAGCTGCAGCTGACTTTCCCACAGGCCTGTGCAGTGCTGCTGCCGTTTCACCTCATCCACTTTTACACTTTTTTTTACACTTTTTTTAAACAGTGCTTTTGAACCCGTCGTACGCGTACCACCTGCCAGGTGCCAAAGTACCACCAGTGGTATGCGTACCACTGATTGAAAAGCCCTCTCCTAGTCGACAATCACTTAAACATGAGTTAGCAGTGTGAGGCAGCAGCAATGAAAGCAAATACAATTCTTCATTGTATAAAGCGTTTGTAAGGCCACATCTGGAACACTGCATCCAGTTTTGGTCACCATATTACAAAAAAGATGTTGAGACTTTGGAAAAAGTGCAAACAAGAGCAATTAAGATGATTAAATACCTGGAGATTAATAAATACCTGGAGATTAAAAAACATGAAGAACAGTTGCAGATTTGGGAATGGCCAGTCTAGAGAAAAGAAGGACTAGGGGGGACATGATAGCAGTATTCCAGTATTTGAGAGGCTGCCACAAGGAGGAGGGGGTCAATTTATTTTCCAAAGCACCAAAAACAAGACAAGAAACAGGCTTCCGGTTCTGTGCAGCTAGCACAACAGCCGAGGGATTGAGACACTCCGATCCCTACAGCTGATTTCTCTCTGTTTGGGGACCCTAAACGGGCCCAAAGCCACCCCGGAGAGGTGGCAAGGAAGGAGGGAACCCCCGCCGATCCTGTGATCAACCCCCAAGATTGTGATCAATCCGGACATCTGGGGAAAGCTCTCCAAAAACCGACAGAAGAAAGCCTAGCATCATTTGTGAGTCTAGCCCCGTGGTGGCGAACCTATGGCACGCGTGCCACAGGTGGTACACAGAGCCCTCTCTCTGGGCATGCACGCTGTCGCCCCAGTCCTAGGCCTTCAGCTGGATTTCATAAAACCTTTTTGCTTTAGGCCTCTGCCACTGTGTGCAAAGAAACAAAAAAGGTTCAATCAATCAATCAATTTCAACTTCTCGCAGGGGAAAAAAAGATCTTGCAAAGTTGGAATTGATTGATTGAACTTTTTAGTCCCATCCAGTCTGTCGTTACACCACAGCCACGCCCACCCAATGGGCCACGCCCACCCGGCACCCGACGATACATAAGTGGGTTTTGGGTTGCAGTTTGGGCACTCGGTCCCTAAAAGGTTTGCCATCACTGGTCTAGCCCAAGCTACATGCAGCCGAAGCCAAAAAGCAATAAACTAAGCATGATTGTAAACAGTGTGACTGAACTGGGTAAGAATATTGATTTTCTCTCTTCTACCTGACTGATTTCCTGAGAAAAAAAGAAAAAACCCTAGAAGTAAAAATCCTCTGAAAGTGAGTGTGTGTGGGGGGAGGTCTTTATTCCACCCTCCTCTAAACGGAAGCAGCAAATTAAGTTTACGGGGAAAAATATAGAAAATTGAAAAATGGACTGGTGCTGACATCTAGTGGTGGATGAAAACACTGCCCAAAATATACAGCCTAGAAAGAAAAGCCTGTTGTCGTGACCTTCAGGGCTTTGATTAAACAAAGAGCAGCTGTAATAAAAGAAAACATTGTGGACTATCTACAAAGTGAGAACTATAAAATTTAGAAAAAATTGACCTTCCTGGATTATAAATATTTTTTAAATTGCGACAGCACCCCCCAGCACCTCCAGTGTCGCAGCCATGAGGCATCCCTTTCAACAGGACCACCCCACCCGCCCACATGGTAGAGGAATGGCCGGCAGCAGCATGTTAGTGCTGGCAATCTCTCCCCCTCCCATCACCCCTTCCTGAGTGTGGGGGAAGGAAAGAGATGAGAAGGTGAAGGAAGGAACGGAGAGAAGAAGGAAGGAACAAAGGAAGGAATGAAGAGGGAGAAAGGAATGGAGGGTGGGAGGGAGGGAGGGAGGGAGGAGGAAGGAAGGAAGGAAGGAAGGAAGAAGGAAGGAAGGAAGGAAGGAATGAAGAGGGAGAAAGGAATGGAGGGTGGGAGGGAGGGAGGAAGGAAGGAAGGAAGGAAGGAAGGAAGGAAGAGGCTGGGAGGGAGGAAAGAAGGAACAGAGAAAGAAAGGAACAGGGAGGAAGGAACGGAGGGTGAGAGGAAGGAAGGAATGGAAGGAGGAAGGAAGGGAGGGAGGGAGGAAAATAGGGAGTGAGGAAGGAAGGAACAGAGGAAGGAATGAACAGGGAGGGAGGAAGGAATGGAGGATGAGAGGAAGGAATGGAGGGAGGAATGGAGGGAGGAAGGAGGGGAGAGTGGGAGGGAAAAAGGGAGGGAGGAAGGAAGGAACAGGGAGGAAGGAATGGCGGTGGGAGGGAAGAAGGAAGGAACAGAGGAAGGAAGGAAGGGAGGAAGGAAGGAAAGAACAGAGGGAGGAAGGAACGGAGGGTGGGAGGGAGGGAGGAAGGAGAGGAAGGAAGGAAGGAAGGAAGGGAGGGAGGATGGGAAGGAGGAAGGAAGGGAGGGAAAAAGAGAGGAAGGAACAGAGGAAGGAAGGAACAGGGAGGAAGGAACGGAGGTGAGAGGAAGGAAGGAAGGAACGAAGGGAGGAAGGAGGGAGAGTGGGAGGGAGGGAGGGAAAAAGGGAGGGAGGAAGGAACAGGGAGGGAGGAACGGGGGGTGTGAGGGAAGAAGGAAGGAACACAGGAAGGAAAGAAGGGAGGAAGGAAGGAAGGAAGGAACAGAGGGAGGAAGGAATGGAGGGTGGGAAGGAGGAAGGAAGGAACAGAGGAAGGGAGGGTGGGAGGGAGGGAGGGACCATGTCCCGGCGCTCACCGTGGTCCCACCCTCCTCCACTGGAGAAGACCCTCAGATCTGTCCCAGTCCTGCCTAGGCACCCCTGAAGCAAGTGAGCTGGCCGTGCCCACCCACTAGGCCATACCCACCCCGACCACGACCACCCAATAGGCCACGCCCACCACAGCCACAGCCACCCAATAGGCCATGCCCATCCAGGCCACACCCCCCCCCGAGGGCAACCACAATGCTGATGCAGCCCTCAATGAAATTGAGTTTGACACCCCTGATCTACAACATTTACAAGATTATGGAAAGATTCTTTGATGCAACAGAATATATTGATTGGGAAAGATGCATGGCAAAAGAAGAGGGCTAAAATGAGAATTGAGGAATTAGATGATGGGGTGTATCATAGGGAATATTTAAAAATTAAACGCTTCTTTGAATATGGCTGAAGAAATAGAAAGATTTTAGTTTAAGAGGGATGAACCCTCCAAGTAAGACAGTATTTTTTCTTTTCCTTTTTCCTTTTGTTTTTCGATATGGGAACTATAAAAATGTGTGGGATGATCAACATAAAGGAAATGTTGACTTCCGGATCCGGTGGCAGCGCCCGCGGACGTGCAGAGAATTTGTTCTCTTGGCCGTCCGGTTTCCCCCCGCCGGTAGACCCTGGACAGGGTTGAAAGTCGCCCTGTAGGGGCGACCACCGTAGAGGAGGGCACTCGTTGATCTCGGAGGGAGCGGCGGCTCCCTCTGAGGTCCGAGAAAATCACCTTTGGGCCGATGGGGAAAAGATCGGCCAGTAACATGGCCGATCACTCAGCTGCTCCAGCCGAAAGTCACAGCAACATCTAAGCACAAAGAACCACCATGGAAGATCCGGGTGAGAACTTTCCTTCCCTCTTGTTACCTTCCTTACTTCCCTATGAAAAGCTTTTAGAAACTACTCCCTTCCTTAAAAAAGCAGCATTTGAACACTTGGGGGAAAAAAGTGACTTTGCTATTGTGTATTTGAGCTGTTGGAATCCAGGGGATCCAGGAAAAAAAAAAAGAGAAGAAAAAAGCCTTACTGTGACTTTTCCTCTTTGTTTGCTTGTTTTAAATTTAAGTGGAAATTTTAGGGAGGGGGGTGGAGTGTTTTTTCTTCCTCCCCCCCCTTCTGAACATTTTTATCCACTTTAAAAAGGGGGAAAAAAAACTGCCTTGGCTACCGGGATGTGGATTGGAGGGCTACATTGTATCTACATTGTATCTTGGAAACTGGCGTGAAGCCCAGAAAGTCTTATCGTAACGTTGCCATGGTAGCTGAACTTTTGAACCTGGTGCTACGCCCAGACACTGCTGTTTTCTTATTATAGGGGAAAAAAAAAAAGGAGAGAAGGATGGAAGCTTATTCACAGCTCAATTATGGATTGATATTAGCAAAAATTTTGGAAACAAGAAAAGAACTAAAAGATCATTTTAGGACACTAAGGAATGAGGTTGGTTTAGAGCAAAAAACTGGATTTCAAACTCTAACTGAGCATGATATACAATTGGATTTACAATTTAATGAGATGGAAGATCTATATTCACAATCTACTGAAGAGGAAGATGTTACACCTTATACACAAAGGATGGAGACTTCTGAAGACCAAAAGCAGAACTTAATTGAAACATCTATAGATGTAAAAACAACAGAAATGGACTCTCTAATACGAGACATTAAAAATGCTGATAGTACATACAAACAACGAATAATCACCACACTGGCTAAGACTGAGTATATAGTGCAGACAATATTGGGAAAAAGAGAAGAAGACTATGATCAGACGCAACTGTGGGAAAATGTGTATAACCAAAACATAAAGGAAATGTTCTGGATATTTAAATGTAATTGATTTTAAGAAAATTTCAATGGATAACTAAAAATGGGAAAAAAGTGTTTTGAATAGAGTTAAAAGATTACATGATTGGATTTAATCATGGGTAAAGAGAACAGAAAAAATTGGAAATAAGTCTATACTAGTTCAAGAGGGATATGTATTTTAAGTAGTATAATATTTTCTTATTTTTTTACTTTTTACTTTTTTTCTTATTTTTTTACTTTTTTCCTTTTTCTCTCTCATGTCTTTTCTTTTTCTATGTCTTTCTTTTGTGTCTTTTTCTTACTTATTTTTTAAGACATGAAAATAGATTTAAATACTTTAAGGTAATTAATTCTGGGAAAATTTTAACCAGTAGAAATGTTTTGAACATTGTAGGGAAAATAAATTTAAACAAGAATTGTAAACAGGATTTATGACGAGGCAACCAAGTTGACCAAGAAAAGAAGCATGTTATTGATGTGATTATTATTGGTAGAAATTTTAGAAAAATCTTTATATTTAATTGTTACCTATCAAATTAATAAGAATTGTATTAATTTAAGGTTGCAAAGAGAATATTATTGGAAGAAGAGAAAATCAAGCAAAGCTATTATGTGGATTTTGGAATATTGAAATTAACTGTTAATGATTACTTTGTAAATATAAACCCAGACAACACGCTATTTACCAAATATTAAGGTGTTTATGTTAAAAAAATCAATAAAATATATTTTTTTAAAAAAGAAGACAAGAAACAACGGATGGAAACTAATCAAGGAGAGAAGCAACCTGGAATTAAGAAGAAACTTCCTAACAGTGAGGACAATTAACCAATGGAACAGCTTGCCTTCAGATGTTTTGGGTGCTTCATCACTCAAGATTTTTAAGAGGAGACTGGACAACCACTTGTCTGAAATGATATAGGGCAATGATGGCGAACCTTTTAGAGACCGAGTGCCCAAAAACTGGCCCCGCCCCTGCCCCGCCCCCTGCCCCGCCCCCACTCCGCCCCACCCTGCCTGCCCACAGGGCCACTCACCGCCTCCAGGGCCCACCGCAGATCGCCCAGGCAGCCCAGCAGCACCATGGCAGCCACGCCCTCTGCCCGCGCCCTGCAGCATCAACTGTGCATGTTGGGGCATGAGGGCAGAGTCTTGTCTACGCTGCCTGGCTGCCATGTCCTTGGCTGCTCTGCTCCGCACGGGCCACGCTCGGGGGCGACTCTCCACCAGGGGGGTTGCTGGTGAGGAGGGGTCGTGGGCGGAGGCAAGGCTGGGCAATGGCACGTGTGCCCACAGAGAGGGCTCCGAGTGCCGCCTCTGGCACCCATGCCATAGGTTCGCCACCACTGATATAGGGACTCCTGTTTGAGTGTGGGCTAGACTAGAAGATCTCCAAGGTCCCTTCCAACTCTATTCTAATGATAATGATAATGATAATGATAATGATAATGATAATGATAATGATAATGATAATGATAATGATAATGATAATGATAATGATAATGATAATAAAGTTGAAAGGGACCTTGGAGGTCATCTAGTCCAACCCACTGCTCAGGTAGGAAACCCTATACCATTTTGGACAAATGGCTGTCCAGTATCTTCTTAAAAACTTCCAGTGTTGGAGCATTCACCGCTTCTGGAGGCAGGTTGTTCCACTGGTTAATTGTTCTAACTGTCAGGAAGTTTCTCCTTAGTTCTAGGTTGCTTCTCTCCTTGATTAGTTTCCATCCATTGCTTCTTGTCCTGCCTTCAGGCGCTTTGGAGAATAGCTTGACTCCTTCTTCTTTGTGGCAGCCCCTGAGATATTGGAACACTGCTATCATATTCCCCCTTGTCCTTCTCTTCATTAAACTAGATATACCCAATTCCAGCAACCGTTCCTTATATGTTTTAGCCTCCAGTCCCCTAATCATCTTTGTTGCTCTTTGTACTCTTTCTAGAGTCTCAACATCTTTTTTACATCGTGGTAACCAAAACTGGATGCAGTATTCCAAGTGTGGCCTTACCAAGGCATTGTAAAGTGGTATTAATACTTCACGTGATCTTGATTCTATCCCTCTGTTAATGCAGCCTAGCACTGTGTTGGCTTTTTTGGCAGCTGCAGCACACTGCTGGCTCATATTTAAGTGATTGTCCACTAGGACTCCGAGATCCCTCTCACAGTTACTACTGTTGAGCAAGGTACCCCCTATACTATACCTGTACATTTGGTTTTTCTTGCCTAAATGTAGAACATTACTTTCACCATTGAATTTCATTTTGTTGGATAGCACCCAGTGTTCAAGTTCTGATTGATTGATTGACAGAAAACAAAAATTCTTTGAGAAATTGAAGAATAAAGTTTCATATAATTCCTTATTTATATTACTTCATCTGATTACTTTCATTTCAGAAAGCAAGCAGGAGACAAATGATAAAAGAAAAACAAATTCAAAGGAATGTATTCGTTTCAGTTAAAAGTTTTGAAAGAAATACAGATATTGCTTTAAGTGTCAATTGAGTATGTGCTACAGTTTTTAAAATAATTTTATTAGGAGCTGCCCAGAGTTGTCTGAGAAACGAGTAGGTATATAAATATTATAAATAAATACTTTTTTGTGGGACCCCAGCTGTTAGTTTGGTAGCCTAGCACCATCCCTTAATTGATCCCGATATTTCTACTCTGCTAAACTTCCTTTGTCATTTGGAAATAAATGTCAGGTTTGGAGGGAGCAGCGAGAGACAGATCAATTTGTGGAATAGAAAGAAGTTAAATACAATTAAACAATAAGCTTATTAAAGGGGTAGCATCAGAGGTTGATCAGCAGGGCAGGACAGTGCTTTCAACTGTCTTCCAAAGAAAAGATTTAGGTCTGCAAGTCCAGCACCTCTCATTGCAATGCAATCCTAGAGTGCATCAACCCAAGAATTAAACCCAAAGTACTCTATTGCAATTCAAAGAGGTTGGTGTTGCCAGAAAGGTTGGGTGACATCTATGTATTTTGCATCTCCTTAGCTTTTCAGGAATAACGAAAGAACTGCACTTTTTCTATTTCTCCTGATTTGCCTGGTCAACACAAAGAGAATAATGTAATCTCCCCGTATACTTGGCACCTATTGGCTAACTATGCAAAATACTAATGGAGTTGACATGGCTAAATGAATACCTTTACTACAGAAATAATGATCGCAAGTGCAGAAGAGTTATTCACTATGATGTATTTTGTTTATGCTCAACAACAGTTGAAAAATAGTCTGTTGGTTTTCTTTTCAGCCATAAAATTGCAGATTTCAAAGAGACTTGTTACATTTCTTAGAAACCAAAACCCTTATATAATTCAGGGTTTCAAGGCATTGAAATTCTGTTTTTTCTCTTCCTGTCTTTCCAAGCCAATCAAATAAATAAATTAATGGTTTTGTAAGGGGCTTGATTTCTGTTGACTTAACAGTTTTCTTTAGTGCACGAACCACTGGTAACTCTTCACCATCTTCATTCATCTGCAGCAAATCAGACATGAATGAAGCAAGACAGGAAGAGTATTGACAGCTTTCAACTTTTGTTTTGTAGAGCTTGAGCATACCATGGGCAGACCAGGAGAAGAAACCATAGGATTATTGAAGAATTTCTCATTTGAGAGAAAAGTGCACAGACTCAAATTATCCTAGTTGGATACATTATCTGAAGCCCAGCTCTTTGGAGAAAGCCCTAATGCTCAGAAAGGTAGAAGGAATGAGATGAAGAGAAGAACCAATTGCAAAATAATGGAATCAGTTACATTAGTGATAATGCACCATTGGAAGAGCTCAAGGACCAGGTTAGGCACAAATTTTGTTCCATTCCTCTTTGCAGATCGTCTCCAAGTCATTAAGGTTTTGAGGCTGACGTTTGGCAACTCAAACCTTCAGCTCCCTGCACAGATTTTCTATGGGATTAAGGTCTGGAGATTGGCTAGGCCACTCCAGGACAATAATGTGCTTCTCCTTGAGCCACTCCTTTGTTGCCTTGGCCATGTATTTTGGGTCATTGTCATGCTGGAATACCCATCCATGACCCATTTTCAATGCCCTGGCTGAGGGAAAGAGGTTCTCACCCAAGATTTGATGGTACATGGCCCTGTCCATCCCTTTGATGCGGTGAAGTTGTCCGGTCCCCTTAGCAGAAAAACACCCCCAAAGCATAATGTTTCCACTTCCATGTTTGAGGGTGGGGATAGTGTTCTTGGGGTCATAGGCAGCATTCTTCCTCCTCCAAACACAGCAAGTTGAGTTGATGCCAATGAGCTCGATTTTGGTCTCACCTGACCACAACATTTTCACCCACTTCTCCTCTGAATCTTTCAAATGTTCAATGGCAAACTTCAGATGGGCCTGTACATGTGCTTTCTTGAACAGGGGGACCTTGCAGGCACTGCAGGATATCAGTCCTTCATGGTGTATTTTGTTGCCTATTGTTTTCTTGGTGACTATGGTCCCAAATGCTTTGAGATCATTGACAAGATCCTCCTGTACAGTTCTTTCTTGAGAAAGTCAGGAAGCAAAGTCTCAGAATGAATGAAGACTTGCAACAGAAATCAAGAACAATAAAAAAAGTTTATTTCAACATACCAATAACAAGAAAAAAAGTCAAGGAAACTGTAGGTCCACTAATGAGAGAAGATGGCAAGGACGTAACAGGCAGAAGGGAGAAAGCAGAGCTGCTTAACTCATTCTTTGCATCAGTCTTCATAAAAAAAGAAATTATAGTCCAACATACCAAAAAAACTACTGCAAAAGACAAATTAGAAACAAAAATTAAAATAAGCAAGAAAACGGTAAGAGAACACCTATCCAGCTGTGATGAATACAAATCACCAGGACATGAAAGATTACATCCCAGAGTTCTGAAGGTGCTGGCAGATGTTATCTCAGAACCATCGTACCATATCTTTCAAAAATCCTGGAGCACCAGGGAAGTACCCGAGGATTGGGAAAGGGCTGATGTGAGTCCCATCTTCAAGAAAGGAAAAAAACAGAGCTAGGAAATACAGACCAATCAGTCTAACATCAATACCTGGGAAGTTCCTGGAAAAGATAATCAAAAAATAGATCTGTGAACAACTAGAAGCAAACAAACCTATAACCAGTAGCCAGCACAGGTTTGTCAAAAACAGATCATGCCAAACCAAACTTATTTCATTCTTTGATAAAGTGACTAAAGTAATAGACCAGCGAAATGCTGTGGACATTGTCTATTTAGATTTCAGTAAGACATTTGACAAATTAGACCACAACCTGCTGCTTAGTAAGCTAGAAAAAGGTGGGATAGACAATACCAGATGGATCTGTAACTGGCTGACAAGCCATACCCAACGAGTAGTCCTCAATGGCACTATATCCACATAGTGGGAAGTAAGCAGTGGGGTACCACAAGGTTCTGTCCTAGGCCCAGTACACTTCAATATCTACATAAATGACTTAGATGAGGGAATTGAAGGGGAACTCATCAAATTTGAAGACGAACCTAAACTGGCAGGAGTAGCCAACACTCCAGAAGGCAAACTCAGGATCCAAAAAGATCTTGACAAACCTGAACAATGGGTCCTATCCAACAAAAATGAAGTTCAATGTGAAGAAAAGCAAAGTTTTACATTTAGGCAGGAAAAGCCAAAGGTACAAGTACAGACTAGGGGAGACCTGGCTTAAAAACAGTAACTGTGAGAGGGACCTTGTAGTCCTAATGGACGATCACTTGACAATGAGCCAGCAGTGTGCAGCAGCAGCCAAAAAACCTAATACAATCCTGTACTGTATGAACAGAGGCATAAAATCAAGATCACATAAAGTATTAGTACTGCTTTATAAAACCCTAGTAAGACCACACCTGGAATACTACATCCAGTTTTGGTCACCATATCACAAAACAGATGTTCAGAAAAGAACAACTAAGATGATCAATGGCTTCTAGACGAAAACATATGAAGAACGGCTGCAGGACTTGGGTTTGGCTAGTCTAAAGAAAATAAGGAATAGAGGAGACATGATAGCAGTATTCCAGTATTTGAGAGGCTGCCACAAAGAAGAGGGGGTCACATTATTCTCCAAAGCACAAGAGGGCAGGACAAGAAATAATGGTTGAAAACTGACCAAAGAGAGAAGCAACCTGGAATTAAGGAGAGACTTCCTGACAATGAGGACAGTTAACCAGTGGAACAGCTTGCCTGCAGAAATCATGGGCGCTCCATCACTGGAGATTTTTAAGAAGAGACTGGATAGTCACTTGTCTGAGATGGTATAGGTTCTCCTGCAAGAGCAGGGGGCTGGACTAGAAGACCTCCAAGATCCCTTCCAGCTCTGCTCTGCTCTGCTCTGCTCTATTCTATTCTATTCTATTCTATTCTATTCTATTCTATTCTATTCTATTCTATTCTATTCTATTCTATTCTATTCTATTCTATTCTATTCTATTCTATTCTATTCTATAGCATTCATCTTAATTACCAAAATTCTACCCAGCAGTCACCGTTGTAATTTACCTCATCTGGATACATTTTTTTAATGTTAACCCATTACCTTAGCATAATTATTCTGAAATAATATTCTACTAATATTAAAAATAATATACTTAAAAACCTCCACCACTTCAGGTTTTTAAGAAAAGATTGGATGGCCAGTTTTCTGGAATGACATAGGTTCTCGTGCTGGAGCAGCGGGTTGGACTAGAACAGGGCTTTTCAACCGGTGGAACACGTATCACTGGTGGTACGTCGGCACCTGGCAGTTGATACAGCATATGACAGGTTGAAAAGCACTGAAAAATAAAGTGTAAAAGTGGATGAGGTGAAGCGGCAGCAATGCCACATAGGCTTGTGGGAAAGTAAGCTGGAGCTGCGTGAGATGTTGCCTGGGTTCTGCTGAAAGCCCAGGATTAGCGCACGCAGCTCCAGCTGATTGGTGGCAGCCTTGGGGGTGGCAGGCAGCCCCATGCAGTCTTCAGTCGGAGATTCAACTGGAGCTGCGTGAGGTGTTGCCTGGGTTCTGCTGAGAGCCCAGGATCAGCACACGCAGCTCCAGCTGATTGATGGTGGCCTTGAGGGTGGCAGGCAGCCCCACGGAGTCTTCAGGCAGAGATTCAACTAGAGTTGCGTGAGGTGTTGCCTGGGTTCTGCTGAGAGCCCAGGTTCTGCGCTTGCAGCTCCAGCTGATTGGGGATGGCAGGCAGTCCCACACAGTCTTCAGGTGAAGATTCAACTGGAGCTACGTGAGGTGTTGCCTGGGTTCTGCTGCTCCAGCTGATCGTTTTTTTGTGTATAAAGGTCATGTAAAGGTGAAATAGGATATAGATAAGCTAAAAACCTATTGATGAAAGTAATAAACAGGTCTATATGGAACGTTAAATACAAAAATTATTAGTTCAATCATGAGATAGCAGATACAAAAAGGAAGAGAGAGGAAGTATTAAATATTGAAATAAAAAGAAATTTTGATCACTAATTTAAGAAATTTGAAAATTAGCAGAAACCAAGGATATCATATTGTATTATTAATTTGTCGATATAGAGGGTGAGAAGTTAAATAGATAAGATGTGTATTCTGAATATTAGATTTTGTGAGGAATGGTGATATAGGAATTGGGAGTATTTAAAACCTTGGGAATGATAAATATTAAATGTTAAATTTAAATATTAGTGGAAATTAAAATTGGAAAAAAATTATTAGGTCATTGATTGTCTAAAAGATTGTATGTTAAAACAATTAGAATATATATAAACTAAAAACTATTGATATATGTGAGAAGTTATGTTTTATGTGATTGATAGAATAAGAATTGTTTTAATTTACATATGGACAGTATATATTAAGGGGAAGAGAGAGGAAATGTTTACAATTGTAGTTTGAAATCTGTACTAATGATATCTGTATGTAATTGAATTATTACAACCCAGCCGCCATGTTGCTTTTCAAATATGTGAATGTTATATTAGAAAATCAATAAAATTTGTAAAAAAAGAAGAAGAAAACATTTGGAAATAAGTGTATACTAGTTCAAGAGGGATATGTATTTTAAGTAGTATATTATTTTCTTATTTTTTTACTTTTCCCTTTTCTTCTTCTTTTTCTTCTTCTTTTTCTTTCTCATGTCTTTTCTTCTTCTATGTCTTTCTTTTGTGTCTTTTTCTTACTTATTTTTTAAGACATGAAAATAGATTTAAATACTTTAAGGTAATTAATTCTGGGAAAATTTTAACCAGTAGAAATGTTTTGAACATTGTAGGGAAAATAAATTTAAACAAGAATTGTAAACAGGATTTATGACGAGGCAACCAAGATGACCAAGAAAAGAAGCATGATATTGATGTGATTATTATTGGTAGAAATTTTAGAAAAATCTTTATATTTAATTGTTACCTATCAAATTAATAAGGTTGCAAAGAGAATATTATTGGAAGAAGAGAAAATCAAGCAAAGCTATTATGTGGATTTTGGAATATAGAAACTAACTGTTAATGATTACTTTTTAAATATAAACCCAGACAACACACTGTTTACCAAATATTAAGGTGTTTATGTTAAAAAAATCAATAAAATATATTTTTTTTAAAAAAGAAGACAAGAAACAACGGATGGAAACTAATCAAGGAGAGAAGCAACCTGGAATTAAGAAGAAACTTCCTAACTGAGGACAATTAACCAATGGAACAGCTTGCCTTCAGATGTTTTGGGTGCTTCATCACTCAAGGTTTTTAAGAGGAGACTGGACAACCACTTGTCTGAAATGATATAGGGACTCCTGTTTGAGCAGTGGGCTAGACTAGAAGATCTCCAAGGTCCCTTCCAACTCTATTCTAATAATAATAATAATAACAACAACAACAACAACAATAATAACAATAACAACAACAACAACAATAATAATAATACTAAGAATAAAGTTGGAAGGGACCTTGGAGGTCATCGAGTCCAACCCCCTCTTCAGGCAGGAAACCCTATACCATTTCAGACAAATGGCTGTCCAGTCTCTTCTTAAAAACTTCCAGTGTTGCAGGATTCACTACTTCTGGAGGCAGGTTGTTCCACTGGTTAATTGTTCTAACTGTCAGGAAGTTTCTCCTTAGTTCTAGGTTGCTTCTCTCCTTGATTAGTTTCCATCCATTGCTTCTTGTCCTGCCTTCAGGTGCTTTGGAGAATAGCTTGACTCCCTCTTCTTTGTGGTAGCCCCTGAGATATTGGAACACTGCTATCATGTCCCCCCTCGTCCTTCTCTTCATTAAACTAGACTTACCCAATTCCAGCAACCGTTCCTTATATGCTTTAGCCTCCAGTCCCCTAATCATCTTTGTTGCTCTTCTCTGTACTCTTTCTATTGTCAACGCTGTTAATATAGGATATTATTGCTTTGACAAGATATGCAGAACTGTCTGGTATTTTTAGAGTTAATTCAGATGACAGAAAGGGAGGAGATTCATGAGGAAAGCCTGGGAAAGAAACGGAAGTAAATCTTTGGCCTCCAGCCTAATTGGAAGACATAATTCATGACTGTAAAATAAGGGAGGGGTGTAGCAAGAAAAGAAAGACACAAGCCAGAGAAATTCAGTTTCTGGCATCCGTCCGTGTAAGTGCCAAGGTTATGTTTGCAATTAAAAAGATTCAAAGAGGAAAAATGCCTCATGTTTCTTTGAAAAGCAATCTTCCTTTGGAACCATAATATCTAGAGTCTCAACATCTTTTTTACATTGTGGTGACCAAAACTGGATGCAGTATTCCAAGTGTGGCTTTACCAAAGCATTGTAAAGTGGTATTAATACTTCACGTGATCTTGATTCTATCCCTCTGTTAATGCAGCCTAGCACTGTGTTGGCTTTTTTGGCAGCTGCAGCACACTGCTGGCTCATATTTAAGTGATTGTCCACTAGGACTCCGAGATCCCTCTCACAGTTACTACTGTTGAGCAAGGTACCCCCTATACTATACGTACATTTGTTTTTTCTTGCCTAAATGTAGAACCTTACTTTTTTCAACAGTGAATTTCATTTTGTTGGATAGCGCCCAATGTTCAAGTTCTGATTGATTGATTGACAGAAAACAAAAATTCTTTGAGAAATTGAAGAATAAAGTTTCATATAATTCCTTATTTATATTACTTCATCTGATTACTTTCATTTCAGAAAGCAAGCAGGAGACAAATGATAAAAGAAAAACAAATACAAAGGAATGTATTCATTTCAGTTAAAGGTTTTGAAAGAAATGCAGATATTGCTTTAAGTTTCAATTGAGTATGTGCTACAGTTTTTAAAATAATTTTATTAGGAGCTGCCCGGAGTTGTCTGAGAAATGAGTAGGTATATAAGTATTTTAAATAAATAAATTTTTGTGGGACCCCAGCTGTTAGTTTGGTAGCCTAGCACCATCCCTTAATTGATCCCGATATTTCTACTCTGCTAAACTTCTTTTGTCATTTGGAAATAAATGTCAGGTTTGGAGGGAGCAGCGAGAGACAGATCAATTTGTGGAATAGAAAGAAGTTAAATACAATTAAACAATAAGCTTATTAAAGGGGTTGCATCAGAGGTTGATCAGCAGGGCAGGACAATGCTTTCAATTGTCTTCCAAAGAAAAGGTTTAGGTCTGCAAGTCCAGCACCTCTCAGTGCAATGCAATCCTAGGGTGCATCAACTCAAGGACTAAACCAAAGCATCCCCATAGAAACTGTAGTACTCTATTGCAATTCAAAGAGGTTGGTGTTGCCAGAAAGGTTGGGTGACATCTATGTATTTTGCATCTCCTTAGCTTTTCAGGAATAACGAAAGAACTGCACTTTTTCTATTTCTCCTGATTTGCCTGGTCAACACAAAGAGAATAATGTAATCTCCCCGTATACTTGGCACCTATTGGCTAACTATGCAAAATACTAATGGAGTTGACATGGCTAAATGAATACCTTTACTATAGAAATAATGATCGCAAGTGCAGAAGAGTTATTCACTATGATGTATTTTGTTTATGCTCAACAACAGTTGAAAAATAGTCTGTTGGTTTTCTTTTCAGCCATAAAATTGCAGGTATCAAAGAGACGTGTTACATGAAAATAAAAATAAATAATATGTATTCACCAGGCAATGCAACAGACTCATACCATTAGGTGTAAGAGTTACATACTCTTTCCACTGATCCTTTTATTCAGACTCATTTATTCAGGGGGTATTAAAATAGCCCACCTTTTTCTCTCTTCACTATCTGTGATACAATTGCTCTGAGAAAGGATCCTAGGAGTGAGGGAAGAGAAGAATTGAAAATAAACATACTCAAAGACTCAACAATTTGTGTATTACATGCACCCTGCTTAGAAAAGCACCCTGTTTAGAAATGCACCCTGCTTAGATACACAAAACAGTAGCAGACCAGTGAGACTGAAAATGGTAAAATTGGCAGCTCTGGAAAGAAATATTCAATATTGTGGTTCTTTGCTCAAGAACAACAGGAAGCAATTAAAGAGGAAACTCTGGAAGCCAACTGCGTCTCTAAAAGTGCCTTGAAGCATAAAATAATGTTGAACTCCTGCTATTACTCAAGAAATAGTCCATTACCTTTTGCTATGTGTGCAAGCGTAATGAGGGAACCTTGGGTACAAACTGACTTGGTGTTTAGCAATCAAGTGAAGTAAGGTAAAGAATAATAATAAAAAATAAAATAAATAATAAAATAAATAATAATAAAATATAATGTGGAGACTAGTGCTGACATAATTGAGTTTAATTGTGTTTAAAAATAATTGAGGAACACTGTTTGAACAGAAGCTGCCTCAATTTCTCTGTGGAGAAGTTGATATTATTTAGCATTTGTTACAAAGGCATTTGAAAATGGTTATGACATTTTAATATTTGGGACTAATGGCTAGGCTTGGGAGAAGGAATCTTTTAAGCTTAGTTCTCTCACTTGCCAAATGGAAAGTGAAGCTAACTTTATTTGCGACAATGTTTGGATAGTTTTCTTCTGTCTTGAGCCTCATGATTCCACAGATTTTACTGCTGACACAGATTTTTAGCCTGCTGGACATGTTTGTCATGTAACACCCGACTGTCCGATGTTGCCGCCTGACCTATCCCCCTGCTATCGTAGTTCGACATGCTGTTGGCCCGTTATGCGGTTGATCTCTCAGCTGTGTTTGTTGTGTTGATCACGTTAACACAGCAACAGGAATTTTGGGAGTCAATCTTGCTTTATGCCTATTCCATTCCCTCAACATAGCATAGCTAATGAAATGCTTATTGAAATCTATATTAACCTTAACGTATCATGTACAGTGAGGGAAAAAGGTATTTGATCCCCTGCTGATTTTGTATGTTTGCCCACTGACAAAGAAATGATCAGCCAAAAATTTTAATGGTAGGTTTATGGTAACAGTGAGAGGCAGAATAACAACAAAAGAATGCAGAAAAACGCATTTTGAAAAAGTTATAAATTGATTTGCATTTTAATGAGTGAAATAAGTATTTGACCCCTTCGCAAAATATGACTTAGTACTTGGTGGTGAAACCCTTTGTTGGCAATCACAGAGGTTAGACATTTCTTGTAGTTGGCCACCAGGTTTGCACACATCTCAGGAGGGATTTTGTTCCACTCCTCTTTGCAGATCGTCTCCAAGTCATTAAGGTTTTGAGGCTGATGTTTGGCAACTCAAACCTTCAGCTCCCTGCACAGATTTTCTATGGGATTAAGGTCTGGAGATTGGCTAGGCCACTCCAGGACCGTAATGTGCTTCTCCTTGAGCCACTCCTTTGTTGCCTTGGCCATGTATTTTGGGTCATTGTCATGCTGGAGTACCCATCCATGACCCATTTTCAATGCTCTGGCTGAGGGAAGGAGGTTCTCACCCAAGATTTGATGGTACATGGCCCTGTCCATCGTCCCTTTGATGCGGTGAAGTTGTCCTGTCCCCTTAGC
Source organism: Azemiops feae (assembly GCA_023970755.1). NCBI lineage: Eukaryota > Metazoa > Chordata > Lepidosauria > Squamata > Viperidae > Azemiops > Azemiops feae. The sequence continues at coordinate 56,241 of JALGBA010002148.1, forward strand.
AGAAAAACACCCCCAAAGCATAATGTTTCCACCTCCATGTTTGAGGGTGGGGATAGTGTTCTTGGGGTTATAGGCAGCATTCCTTCTCCTCCAAACACAGCAAGTTGAGTTGATGCCAAAGAGCTCGATTTTGGTCTCACCTGACCACAACATTTTCACCCACTTCTCCTCTGAATCATTCAAATGTTCAATGGCAAACTTCAGATGGGCCTGTACATGTGCTTTCTTGAGCAGGGGGACCTTGCAGGCACTGCAGGATTTCAGTCCTTCATGGCGTATTTTGTTACTTATTGTTTTCTTGGTGACTATGGTCCCAAATGCCTTGAAATCATTGACAAGATCCTCCTATACACTTCTTTCCCGACAAAGTCAGGAAAGCAAAGGCTCAGAATGAATGAAGACTTACAACAGAAATCAAGTACAGTAAAAAAAGCTTCTTCCAAAATATTAACAACAAGAAAAAAGTCAAGGAAACTGTAGGCCCACTAAAGAGAGAAGATGGCAAAGAAATAACATGCAACAGGGAGAAAGCAGAGCTGCTTAACTCATTCTTTGCATCAGTCTACACACAAAAAGAAACTATAGCCCAGAATACAAAAAAAAAAAAAAAACACTGCAAAAGACAAACTAGAAACAAAAATTAAAATAAGCAAGAAAATGGTAAGATACCACCTATTCAACCGTGACAAATATAAATCACCGGGACCTGACGGATTACATCCCAGAGTTCTGAAGGAGCTGGCAGATGTTATCTCAGAACCATTGTACCATGTCTTTTAAGAATCCTGGAGCACCAGGGAAATACCCGAGGATTGGAAAAGGGCTGATGTGATTCCCATCTTCAAGAAAGGAAAAAAGAGACCTAGGAAAATACAGACCAATCAGTCTAATATCAATACCTGGGAAGATCCTGGAAAAGATAATCAAAAAATAGATCTGCGAACAACTAGAAGCAAACAAAGGTATAACCAGTAGCCAGCACAGGTTTGTCAAAAACAGATCATGCCAAACCAATCTTATTTCATTCTTTGATAAAGTGACTAAATTAGTAGACCAGTGAAATGCTGTGGACATAGTATACTTAGATTTCAGTAAGGCAATTGACAAAGTAGACCACAACCTGCTGCTTAGTAAGCTAGAAAAAGGTGGGATAGACAATTCCAGATGGATCTGTAGCTGGCTGACAAACCGTACTCAGCGAGTATTCCTCAATGGTACTACATCCACATGGAGAGAAGTAAGCAGTGGGGTACAACAAGGCTCCGTTTTAGGCCCAGTACTCTTCACTATCTTCATTAATGACTTAGATGAGGGTATAGAAGGGGAACTCATCAAATTTGCAGACACTAAACTGGCAGGAATAGCCAACACCCCAGAAGAAAAGCTCAGAATCCAAAAAGATCTTGACAAACTTGAACAATGGGCCCTATCCAACAAAATGAGTTTTAAAGTTTTACATTTAGGCAGGAAAAATCAAAGGTACAAGTACAGATCAGGCAAGACCTGTGAGAGGGACCTTGGAGTCCTAGTGGACAATCACTTGACTATGAGCCAGCAGTGTGCAGCAGCAGCCAAAAAAGTTAATACACTATCCTGGGTTGTATAAAACAGGCAGAGAATCTAGATCACGCAAAGTATTAGTACCGCTTTATAAAAGCCTAGTAAGACCATACCTGGAATACTGCAACCAATTTTGGTCACCATACTACAAAAAAGATGTTGAGACCTTGGAAAAAATACAGAGAAGAGCAACTAAGATGATCAAAGGCCTGGAGACTAAAACATATGAAGAACAGCTGCAGGACTTGGGTTTGGCTAGTCTAAAGAAAAGAAAAAACAGGGGTGACATGATAGCAGTATTCCAATATTTGAGGGGCTGCCACAAAGAAGAGAGCATCAAATTATTTTCCAAAGCACCAGAGCACAAGGCAAGAAACAATGGTTGGAAACTGACCAAAGAGAGAAGCGACCTGGAATTAAGGAGAAACTTCCTAACAGTGAAAACAATTAACCAGTGGAACAGCTTGCCTTCAGAAATTGTGGGCACCTCATTACTGGAGGTTTTTAAGAATAGACTAGACAGTCACTTGTCTGTAATGGTATAGGTTCTCCTGCTCGAGCAGGGGGCTATACTAGAAGACCTCCAAGGTCCCTTCCAGCTCTATTCTATTCTAAACATAAACAATTTCACATACAAACATTTCATTTCATGCTTTCTCCTATTAAATCAATTATTATTATTATTATTATTATTATTATTATTATTATTATTATTATTATTATTATTATTATTATTATTATTATTATTATTATTATTATTATTATTATTATTATTATTATTATTATTATTATTATTATTATTTCACAAGCTTTTCACAAGCCAATGAGCTCCATTTTCCAAATCTCTTTTGGTTTTTTTTTAAGTAGGGCCTTTTTTATTGTTATTATTAGTCATAGCACAGACACACATATACACTACTTCCACAGTCCATTAACAAAAATTGACTAGTTTTTTTCCCCTTAACTACAAATATACTTCCTGGGATCCAACAGGCATATAATCTATTATTAACATATATGTTTAGTGCTTGACATATCCAATTTTCAAAACTTCCATTAATTGATCAAAATGCGCTAGTGCTTTTAATAGAATTTCTTGGCCACTAAAAATAACAATATTGAATCATGGTATCTTTACTCTTATCCCGGGTATATTTTCCCCAGATGGGTCCATCCCATCCTGCTAGCATTTATCCCAACAGGCTTTCCTGTGTTAGTCCATTACTACTCTTATTTCTCATAATTGGTTTTTCCTTAACTACATACTAAATTTCTGCAAGTATTATAGTCTATGCTTCCAAATTTGGGCCAATATACTGCATCTTGCCAAATTGGACATCCTGGCCAAGTAAAACAGCAATACTTTATCATAATACATTTATTTTTACCTCGAGTATATGGTTTATAGACCGGTACATTCCATCCTGCCAACATTTGCCCTAAGGGAGTTTCCAGGGGAATCCCAAGGGTAGTCTCCACAGATGCCTTTTTTAATAAAGATTTTATTGTTTTTCTTTTACATACATATGTTAATTTTTCAACCAACGAGCTCTCTCGGATCAGCTATGCTAATATATATTCGATTCCTAATCCTTCATTCTTTCCTCTAACCAACAATAAAATAAGTCCCAAGTTTGGTAGCAATCTGTGTCTTCTTTATCTTTCAATCTCATAGTTAATCTATCCATCTCTGCGCATTCCAATATTTTTCTGATTATTTCTTCCTCTGGTGGTAGTCCTTCATTGTTCCAATATTACACAAAGATTACTCTCGCTGCTGTAGTGACTGTCGGGCCCTGTGGGGCCGACATTCCCGGGCGGGCGGGACCTTGCTCACCACACCGCCGCCTCCCGTCGCCCTTCCTCACCGTCTGGAGGCTGTCAGCTGTTCGGCACTGGAGCCTGATGGCGCCGGGGCCACCCGCCTCCCTCTTCGCCAGTTGGAGCAGCTGCAGGGGGTGCCGATGGGCCGTCTGGGGCCATGTGCCACTGGGACCGGTGTCGGGATGCCGTCTGCTGTGGGCGTCGGGAGTGCTGTGGAGGGGACATCCCCCCTCCCCCTGGCAGGCTGCAGAGGAAGGGAATCCCTGCCAATGCCGAAGAGGGAAGCCCTGCAGGGCCAGAGGAGGGGGAAACGCTGTGGCAGCTACGGAGCAGGGACGGATGGCGTCGAGCCGCTGGAGGTGGTGGTGCGTGGGGTGGGGCAGGGACAGGACAGCGAGAGTGAAACAGACCCCCTGCGATACCCACCTGGACTCTGGCGGCGCAGGCAGAACGACAGGATACACAGACCTGGGGCTTGCTCTGGCTGGCAGCCCGCTGTGTGTCCAGAGGGGGAGGAAATGAATGCCTGACTGGCCACCTATGTAGGCAATGCGCCAGATGTTGGCCTGCTGGCTGGGAGGCTGGGCTCTTGGTTGAAACGCTATGTAAAGCGCTGGAAGCAGTTCACTCCCAGTGCTGACTTTTTCCAGCACGGAATAAACACCGTTTGCTTGTCATCCATACCTGCCTGCTGGCTCTTTTCTTTTGTCGGAGCACCGAGGAGGACGTCCTGACAGTGACGTGTAAAATCAAATATAGACTTTGCTTATTAATCTTTTCAGGCATAATACCTAGTAAGAAAAGTTCAGGTTTAAAATCAACATGTTCACCTAATATTTTTTCTAACCAAGCATGTATCTTTTTCCAATAAGCCTTTTCTTTGCCACATGTCCACCAAATGTGATAGTACGTGCCTGAGTTGTGCTTACATTTCCAGCATCTATCTGATATATTTTTAAACATTTTTGCTAATCTTGCTGGTGGAAGTGCCATTTATAAAACATTTTATATAAGTTTTCTTTATATGAACTTGACATTATTAATTTGTAATTTCTCTCCCATAGCTTTTGCCACTTTTCTAGTTCTATATTGTAGCCAAAGTTTTTCGCCCATCTTATCATTGTTTCTTTAACTTGTTCACTTTCTATTTCCAAAATTAACAAAAAATTATACATTTTCTTAATTAGTTTCTCATCTGAGGTTAACAAAATCTTATCAAATACAATTTGATCTTTATAGAATCCATACATTTTCACATCTTTTTCATATCTATTTTGCATCTGTAAATGTGCCCACCACGACAGGTTGATCCCCTGATTTTCCAGTTCTTGCTTAGATTTTAAATTCCCATCAATATTTAGAATATCTCTATATGCCCATATTTTTTTCAAAATCTACCAAGTTCGGATGTACAAATGCCTCCATCGTTGATAGCCACCCTGGAATTTTTAAGTATATTTTAACTTTAATTTTTTCCCATACTATTAACAAGGCATTTCTTATATAGTGGTTTTGGAAATACCTATGAGCTGTTTTTTCCATACCATAGGAAAGCGTGCCATCCCAATTGTAAATCATGCCCCTCTAAATATAACAACCTTTTATTTCTAAGCATTATCCATTCTTTCACCCATGTTAAAACAGATGCTTGACAATACAATGCCCATTCCGCCAACCCAAATCCTCCATTTTCCTTAGCGTCTTGTAATGTTTCCATCTTAATACTAGCTTTCTTCCCCTGCCAAACAAAGTTCAAAATTAATGAATTTAAATCTTGAAATATTTTTTTCTCGAGTTTTATCGGAATTGTTTGAAATAAAATCTTCGGCAATACATTCATTTTTACTGTAGCAATTCTTCCTAATATTGACAATTGCAGATTCTTCCATCTTTCCAAGTCCAGCTTTATTTGTTTCAATAATTTTGTATAGTTATCTTCTTTTATTGACGAACATTTGGCCGAAATATATATACCTAAATATTTAACTTTTTTCACTATCTGTACCTCTGTTTTCTCTAGCATTTGCTTTTTCTGTTTATCTGTGAGATTCTTAACTATTACCTTAGTTTTTTCTTTATTTATTTTTAATCCCGCCATTTCTCCATACTGTTCTATCTTTCCCCATAGCTTAGGGATCATCTCTAAAAGTTCTTCTAGAATAAATATTAGATCATCAGCAAATGCTTGTAACTTATATGTTTCGCCTTTTATCTTCAGTCCTTTAATTTCTGTGTCTTGTCTAATCCTTCTATTTAAAACTTCCAAAGTGAAAATAAATTATAGTGGGGATAGTGGACATCCTTGCCTTGTGCCTTTTCTTATCTCAAAGCTCTCAGTACAGTCTCCATTCACAATCACTTTTGCTGTCTGATTGCTATATATTGTTTTTATCATATTTATAAAGTTCTTTCCAAAGTCCATTATTTGTAGTTGCTGAATCATAAATTGCCAGGAAATGTTGTCAAATGCCTTTTGGGCGTCTAAAAATATTAATGCTAATTGTTTCCCTGGATGTAGTTCATAGTATTCTAATATGTCCATTATCACTCTTAAGTTGTTTTTGATTTATCTCTTTGGTAAAAAGCCGTTTTGATCTGGATGTATGAATTCAACTAAGTATTTTTTCAGTCTCTCTGCCATTATTGAGGTAAAATTTTTATAGTCCACGTTAAGTAATGAAATCGGTCTATAATTCCTAATATACGTCAAATCTGAGTCTTCTTTTGGTATTAAAGTAATATTTGCTTCTATCCATGTAGTTGGAAGCTTAGCCTCTAACGCTTAATATGTCTTGTAAATTTTTATAGAGCTCCGCCGGAAGTCCATCTGGGCCCAGTGTTTTCCCATTTTTTTGTCCTTTTATAGCCTCTGATATCTCCATCATTGTAATCCTTTCTTCTAACATAGTTTTAAATGCCTCTGGAATTTTTGGAAGTTTACTTTCTTCTAGGTATTGAACAGTTCTCTCTCTTGAAATCTCCTCTTTATCATACAATTCCTTATAGTATTCCTTAATTATCTTTTTTATTTCTTCATTTTTGAATGAAGTTATGTATTATTTTCTTCTCTTTCTGTTTTTTAAGTTTATAAGCTAACCATCTTCCTGGTTTATTAGTATTTTCAAAAAAGTTTTGTTTTGCTCTCTTTATCTGTTTTGCCAGTTTTTCTGAGTCCAACAGATTTAGTTTGTGTTTTATTATTTCCATTTCTCTTTTCAAAGTCTTTTTCTGTGGGGCTTTTTGTAGTTCTGTTTCTAACTTTCCAAATTTTGCTTTTAGTAATAGATCTTGCTGTCTTCTCTGTTTATTTTTCTTTGCCATATACGTTATAGCTATGCCTCTGAAGTATGCTTTGGCTGTGTCCCACAGGTTTTGTAATGATGTGTCTTTTTCTTTGTTTTCTTTAAAGAAGAATTCCATTTCTTTTTTTGCTAACTCTATGAATTCTTTTTTTTTTTTGTAACAAGTTTTATTAGTATTTTTTGGTTTTACAACAGAGTGCTTTGAGAATCCACATGGAGATAGGGTGGTCAATCATCCAAAGAAAACAATATAATCAAACATAAATAATTCAATAATTCCTTAAAGGTTCTTCTCTATTTCCCTCAAACTATAACCTAGTATCAATACATTTCTAAATAAAATTCAATCATTGTAAAAAAAAAAATCAATAGTAATTCACTTATATCAATCAAAATCCTGTTTTTAAATTTAACTATTTTAAAGTTACCATTTTCCACTTTAGCCTAAAACGAACACATAAGTTACATTTCGGGTCTCCCAATTTCCCATAAAACAATAATTATTTCTAAAATATACATATTATATAACTATTATATTTTAATACTTCTCAACAATATTCTATTTCCTGTACTCTATCAAATATATATTTTATAAATCAATCCATATCTCTAAAGATTCCTCAGTTGCTTTAACATAATCAAATTAATACATTTCTAATTAGCATTCAATCATTGTAAAAAAAATATCAGTAATCTTTCACCAATATCAATCCAACTCATTTTTGAATTTAAAATTTCCAATTTTCCATATTACCATTCAAATCAATAATTTTCATCTCAATAGTATTATCTCAAACCAAAATCCTAAACCTTTAACATCTCAATAGTATTAGCTCAGTCAAAGTCTCTAAAAGCCTTTTTAACCCATCAGATAAGATTTTAACTCTCATTTTTGAACCTAATTCTAGCTTTCTTTTTGTGCCAAGCAGGTTTCCACAAACGAGCCTCTAACTCCTCAAATCTTAATGTTTGGCTATACATATATCTCCACAATTGAGTCTGATGGTAGTCCTCTTCTCTTTCTTCCAGTGTAGTCTGCACTATATAGTCAGTCTTAATCAATATGGTAGTTATTCGTTGTTTGTCCATATTGTCAGTATTTTCAATACCTCGTATTTGAATAATTCCTGTTGCTTTTGGGATTATAAGTATTTTAGTTAGAATCTGCCTTTGGTCATCAAAGTTCTCCATAATTTGCATATGAGATGTAATATCTTCCTCTATCTTGATTGGTTCCTCTTCAATAGGTTGTGGATATATTTCTTCTTTAGTGTTGATCTGTTCTTCCTCTGTTGTTCCTTTCATGTCCATTCTGAATTGTTCTTTCAGTTCCAAAAAAATTTCTAGTAAAAGTCCATAGTCAAACTGTGGGTGGGATTCCATTTCAATAATAGAATAGTCTTGGTCTATAACTTGATCAATCAAAGTTTGAGATTCAATTTTTAACTCTGAAACATCATCTTACTTATTTCTATCTCAATTCCCTGTATATCCATCCTCAGTTCAGATGTCATCCAAATCATATCAATTCTTGACCAGGATTTGTGGCTATTTGAATAAAAAATATATTGTAGGTTTTGTGAATTAATTTCTCTCCAGGCATCTTGTATTCCAATTTCCTCTGCCATGTCAAAAAATGTCTTAGGTAATCTTCTTGCAGATTTTCCTGTTTTGTTGCTTTTGTAATCCATTGTTCCATCTACTATCACATTGAAGTCCCCTATTAAACAAATATTTTGGTATTCCATTTCTATTAGTTTCCTATGTAGGCTTTGATAAAATTCTTCTTGATTGTTATTTGGAGCATAGATTGCCACTAACAATGTTTGTTTTTGATGTAGATATATTTCAACCATTACAATTCTTCCTTCTTCATCTGAGTACACTAATTTAGAATCTATTTCTTTTTAACATATAGAGCAACTGCTCTTTTTTTCTCTTGTGCTGATGTATAATAAAGCTTCCCAGTTTTTGAGTATTCCAATAATTTATGATGTTGTTTTTTTATGTGTGTCTCTTGCAAACAAATTATATCTATATTCAATTTCTGAAGTTTCCTAAAGATTTTATTTCTTTTTGATGGGGAGTTTAGTCCATTTACATTTACTGAAAAAAATCAATTTTCTTTCTCCATTTTCATTTCCATTATTTATATTTAGGTCTAGTTGATCTTGTAATCCTTTGTTCTCTGGCAATTCCTTCACCTTCACCCTCTTGTTTATCTTTCTCCTTCTGTTGTTCTGCTTGTGCAGTTGCTCCTTGGGCCGTCTGTCCTGTTTGTTTCTCCCCTTGTTGTTGTTGCACTCCTTCATCCAAAATTGCTCTGTTCCTTACTTCAAAATCCTCTGCTTTCCAAATTGAATCCAGTCGATATCTTGTGTTGTTCCAGTTTATTAGAATGCCTTCCGGCATTAGCCATCTGAAATTTATGCCTTTGACAATCAACTTTGTGGTTAAAAAAATGGTAGTGTCTCCAAGTATCTCTTACACTCTTGGGTATCTGCTTTAGGACCACAATTTCTTTATTTTTATATTGTAATGGTTGCTCTCTCATTTTTCTCAGTACTTCATCTCTTGTTGTTTTCTTTATGAATCTTACATGTACTTCTCTTGGTAGTCTGTTTTTTCTTGCATAGCTCGAATTCATTGGAAATATTTCATCAATCTCGTTTTGCATTTCTGCTCTATCTGCATTTAGAGCCTCCGCCAACAGCTCAATGATCACAATTGCTGTTTTTTTCTATATCCTCAGGAATATTTTGGAATCTCAAATAGTGTTCCGCTTTTCCCATTTCCACCATTGCCATTGTCCGCTCTAGTTCTTGATTTGCTTGTTCTAATTCTTCATTTTTTTGCAGTAACATTTCCACCTTTTTATCGATGTCCTCAGTTTTGTTTTCCATTTCCTGGATTTTCTGTTCATTTTTAATCATCTTTTGATTTTGAACTTCAAATTGCGCCTTTATGTCCAGAATTTCTTCACTTACTTTCTCCAGTTTACTTTGTGTCTCTTCATGATTTTTCTGTGTTACTTCTTGACTTTTTTGCATCATCTCTTGAATCAGTTTTAATGAGGCCTGCATTTCATCTTGAGCGGTGCTTGCTTTCTCACGTTGCAACATTGTTCCAACAGATCCCTGAGTTGTTGGACTAGATTGTCCCACAGAAGAGGTTTTCTTTGCAAGTCTGGTAATATTTGATGTACTCATTTTGTGGCTCACAGTCTTAGACCAATATCCAAAGTATAAAAAGGAGCCAGCTGTTGTAAGGCAAGTCCACCTCCTCCAGTCACGTCTTGAATTTAAAACATTCTCTTTCTCCAGATAGTGTCTGTTTAGTTTTAGCCAGAGTCAACAAATGTAACTGTAAACAATCTTTTTGCTTATAATCTCAAACCAAGGCACTATATTGTTCACAAGTATCTGTCAAGGTCATTTACAGTAAAAACACTTTTTCCTATTTTTCCCCTTTTCTTGGTACTGTCGTTTCTTTTTTCGCCACTAGATGTTATTTATCACTCTCTGATACTCTTAAAATGCTTTCCCCTTGTTATAATTGCTCGCCAATTTTGAGTTAGTCTTTCTGGGGGTCTTTACTCTTTCAGCTTTTCCCCATCAGGGTCTCAACGTTTTTTAATCCACAAGGAGAAGGAAAAGAGTTCAGCTCACCCAGACTCAGCTTGTTGTTGAAGATCAGCTGTTTTGCGGAGCTTCACTTCTGGCTGGAGATGACTTGGGCTGCCTCGGCTCTCCCGGCAGCCTTTCTTCCGCCTCTTTAGAGGGGTTCTTCAGTTCGCTCAGATCGGTCGCCACCAGATCCAACCTCCTGGAATGTCCCTCTTTCTTCGTTGCCCCTCTGGGGCAACCTTCCGCCCCTTTAAGGGATGCTGGGCGAAGCAAAACCGGACTTAGAAGCTGGAACTCCAGCTTCTTCCATCTGTCCCTTCCTCGGCCAAACCAGAAGTCCCTCCACAGATGCCTTGTTCCCCTTACTGGCCTTATTGCCCACGACTGATTTTTCCCTGCCTATGCGACCCCCAACACACAGTGACATGTGTGTATGAATGAGTGGGGCAGCACAGAGAGAAACATCTGCTGCTACCTAGGATTGAACTTTTAGCTTTCTTAGTGGGAGGCAAGTATCTTCAATACTAGGTCATCACACCACTCACCAATTGAAGCTTAAAAGAAACACCAATTTTTTTAAAGAGTAATTCTGAACCATAATGACAGCAGAAAAAAAGCAAAACAGAATTCCTTCTTTTTTATATATATTTTATTAATTTTTTAACAAGGTCACCTTAATATTTGGTAAACAGTGTGTTGTCTGGGTTTACATTTAAAAAACATTCGCTAACAATTGGTTTTTATGATCTATAATCCACATAATAGCTTTTCTTCTTCCCATAATGTTCTCTTTTACCAACCTTAAGTTAATACAATTCTTATTGTTTTGATAGATAACAATGAATATAAAAATTTTTCTAATATTTCTGCAAATAATAATCACATTAATATAATACTTCTTTTCTATCTAATCATTCTGGTTGCCTCATCATAGATCCCATTTACAGTTCTTGTTTACATTTGTTTTTCCCACAATATTCAAGACATTCTTACTGATTAAGATTTTCTCAAAGTTAATTACATTTAGATATTTGATTCTATTTTTTCTCATGTAAACCATCCCATAACTTTTACCTCACTTAAGGAATAAATAAGACTAAAAAAAGAGAAAAAAAGAGCAAGAGTAAAGAGGGATAAAAAGATAGTATACTACTGAAAGTCCATATTTCCCCTAAGATAATACATATTTATTTCCAATTTTTTTCCATTCTTTTTTACCATAATTAAGAATATATTTAATCTTTAAATATTCCATTTAATAAATCTAGTCATCTGGTCTTTTAACTCTTATTCAAAACATTTTTTTTCAATCCATTGTAATTTTCTTAAAATCAATCACATTTAAATATCTAAAATATGTCCTTATATATAAGCCATTCTAACTCTTTTATATTACTCATATCAAGAAATAAGAGAAGAAAAGAGAAGAAAAGAAAGAGAGAGTACTATGTTATTTGAGGGACTCCTCCCTCTTAAAGTAAAATTCATATCCAAAATTTTTCTATTACTTTAACCTTATTCAAGCAGGTGTTTCTTTTTTAAATATTCTCTCTGATAAGTCCCATCATCTGTTTTCTTAATTTACATTTTGGCTTTCTTCTTTTGCCCAATATCTTTAATCAATATATTCTGCTGAATCAAAGAGTCTTTCCATATTATTGTAGGTGTCACTGTAGATATAAAAAATAAGTCAAGTACAATATCTTTGTAAGAGGCATTTACTCTTTCATGTTTGTTAAAAATCTTTTTCTTTCTTTTTCTCTCTATATCTCTTATCATTTTTTGTCTCTCCAGTTCTAGTGGTGTTCCTGACGTCTCTGGAATCCATTTTGACCAGTCTTTTTTCTTATCCTCAAATTTGTCTTGTGGTCTTAAAGTATAAGTTGCCTTTTCCAAAACCAATATTTCTTGTAAAAAAATTTCCACTTGGGTTAAATCATACTTCTTTGTTGTGTTAAGTTCCATCTTTGAGTCTTTAACCTCAGATTTGTGTTCAGTTATCTGTTTTATCTGCTTTTTCTCTATTGTTATTTCCTGGGATTTTTGTTGTTGTAAAGTTAAATTGGAGATGAATTGGTTTATGTTTTCAAAATTATTTTGGATTTCTTTGTGGTTTGAAGTTGTTGTTTGAATTAGTTGCAGCATCTCATGTCTCCTCTTGAAAGGTATTTATTTTTTCTTGATAAGTTCTTTCTGCAAGTCTCTGATTTTCCATAGTGGTCAAGAATTGAGGTTTTCTTTTCTCTGCAAATAGCTTTAGAGTTACAGTTTAGTAGATATTTATAATCCAAAAAGTTTCAAAAAGGTTTCCTGAAGTTTATAATCCTCTCTTTGTCTGCAACCCAAATTGTTTTCTTTTTTTGTCACAGCTGTTCTCTATTGTTATAGCTTTGAAGGTCACAAGCACAGATTAGTTTTTTCCAGATTTTGCCAAGTCCTATATAAAAGCCATAGCTGTCATAGTCTTTATTCACCACTAGATATCACCACCAGTTTATTTTTCAAATTATCAAAATAGAAAATTGCCTTTAAAATAAGAATCTTAACCATTCAACAATTCCAAACTTACCCAAATTTAGGTTTTATATTCATTTCATTTCATTTCTGTATGTTTTGGTCCTCCATAAAAGGTTTAATTTGCCGCTTCCATTAGTAAAAGGGTGGGGCAAAAATCCACCTCCTTCACATTCGGAGGTTTTTTGCTTCTTGGGAAATTTTTTCCCCAGGAAAGTTAATAAGTAGGATAGAGAAAATCAATGATCTTACCCAGATTCAAATGTGCTGTTTACAAACAGCTTAAAATAGTGCTTTAAAACAGAATTCCTTCTTATAGTGTGTGAGGAATAAAATTCAATTCCAAGGGTGTTGGAAAACAAAACAAGTTTTACTGAAGCGTTTGCAAAGGCTGGTGGACCTTTCTACCTGCAAGTAAAGGGCCACACCCAGATTAGTTCAGCATAAACCTTTGTACCTGTCCCGTAGAATACGCCACATCCTTCTTTTCCAGACCCAGTTGATAAGTCCAGTCTGCTCAAATGCTTTCTGACTGCCTAGTAGACACTGCAGCTGTACAATTAATAAGTCTCTTTGTTTTACCTTTATCTTTCCCTTTTTCATGTTCGTGACATTCAACCAACTCAGCTCACAATAGGAGCCTCTTTGTCTAAGCTGGATGATACAGATATTTCAACCCTGTTCCCTTGCCTATCTATACAAGGTTACTAATGCCTGCTTCAACCCAAAAGTTGTGTATGTCATCACTTTAGCAAGGTTAAATATAGCTGCACTTTGGCTATATGATTGTACCTTAAATACTGACTCTAAATAGTTTTTATAAAATATAAACTAATGTATATTATGAAAAATGTTAACATATACATATATTATGTACCTCACAAGTGGAAGAGAACCTCTGAGGAAGATTTTGCTGAAAAGCAGCAACAAAATCTCCAACCTCGGGCAACTGGATATCTTGGGCAGCCACAGTCCTGAAAGGTTAGTTTGAAGGCTGGTTAATGGGCTTTAGTAAGGGAATCTCTGAACAGGATCTTCAGCTTGGGCTTTCTCTTTTTAAAAGCAGCAAAAACGTTTGGAAGGAGCAGAGGCAGTACCATAAAGTCAATGATTAGAAAGAATAAAAATATGATTCAACAATGAGCTTATCACAGTGGCTACGTCAGGAGTCAATTAGAAGGGCTATGTGCAATGTTCCCAAATTGCATTCTAAAGCATGGGGTGTAGAAGGGTGAGTCCAGCACCTCCCAGGGGTTCATTAAAGTAGTAGTGCCTCTTTACTGCATTAGGCAGATACAACACAAGGCACCTTGCAACAGAAAGCACCAGGCAACTTACAAAAACACAAAGCCCTTTTTTCAAATTGCTACAAAGTACTGTGTTACACTCTCAGAGAACTAACCTAAAGCATTCTCATACAGAAATAGAGACTGCAGAAGTCTGTTGTGATTTGAAGAGTGTTGCCAGAAAGGCTGTGTGCCTTCTATGTATTTTTCATCTTCCATAGATTTTCAGGCATGAGGAAAGAACTGCACTCTCCTTGTTCCTCCTGGTCAGGCTTTATACAAATAGTGCATAACGTAAAACTCCCTGTATGCTCAGCACCTATTGGTTAACTGTGCAAAATACTCATGGAAATGATGCAGCTAAATGTGACCCTTTACAATAATGAAGCCATATGTAGAAGATTTGTTCACCATTGTTAAAATGGTCTGTCTCCAAAACTTAACATCCAAGCCATAGATTACAGACAGATATAGATAGATGATATCTCTATCTCTATCTCTATCTCTATCTCTATCTCTATCTCTATCTCTATCTCTATCTCTATCTCTATCTCTATCTCTATCGGTGTTATGTATTGGGCCTTGCTGAAGTTATTCAGCAAGGCTCAGAAAGTCTATAGAGAGGCTGGGCCTTGCTGAGTCATTCAGCAAGGCCCAGGAAGATTGGAAACAGTTGCAGAGACCCGGACAGACCACATGTCTGCCCGGGACCCAGACAGGCTGTCTCCAGCCTCGTGTGCATGCGCGAGGCGGGAGAATAGCCTGCATCGATTGGCTGAGCATTCCCTGGCTAGGGAATATAAGAAGGAGTGGCCAGTGTGGCCAGGTTGTTGTTGTTAGTAGCTGATTCCTGTTGTTTCTCTTCTATCTTCATTATGCTTCTGTTCAATGCAAGCACCAAATAAAGAACATCTTTTTGCACCTACTGCCTCGTCTTCATGTCTGTGTCGAGAACAGAACAATCTCTATCTATCTCTATCTCTATCTCTATCTCTATCTCTATCTCTATCTCTATCTCTATCTCTATCTCTATCTCTATCTCTATCTCTATCTCTATCTCTATCTCTATCTCTATCTCTATCTCTATCTCTGTCTGTCTGTCTGTCTGTCTGTCTGTCTGTCTGTCTGTCTGTCTGTCTGTCTATCTATCTAAATTCACTATTTGGGGTGAATTTGGGGAATTAAAGTTTGTGTCTGAAATAAGGAAGGAACAGTTTTGTCTAAATTCCCTATGCACAAGAAGTCTGTCTCTTTGAAAGTACATCACTGTCCCCTGGAGTTTGCACAAATTCCCGAGCATTGCATCAATGGCACTAACTAATCATCTCATTCTTTGTCATCCCCTTCTCCTTTTTCCTTCCTGCTTTCCTAACTTCAGGGGTCTTTTCCAATATGTTCTCTCTTCACATTAGGTGACCAAAGTATTTGAGCTTCAGCTTCAATATGTGGCCTTCCAAAGATCTGTCAGGTTTGATTTCCTTTAGGATTGACTGACTCGATCTCCTTGCAGTCCAAGGGACTCTCAAGAGTCTTCTCCAACACCACAATTCAAAAGCATCAATTTTTTGGCACTCAGCCTTCCTTATGGTCCAACTCTCACAGCCATACATTACTACTGGAAAATCATAGCTTTAACTATACAGACCTTTGTCAGCAAGGTGATATCTGTTTTTTAATATGCTGTCTAGGTTTGCCACAGCTTTTCTATCAAGGAGCAAGCAACTTTTAATTCCATGGCCATAACCACTGCCTGCAGTGATCTTGGGGCCCAAGAAAATAAAATATGTCACTACTTCCATTTCTTCCACTTCTATTTGCCAGGAAGTGATGGGACCAGATACCTTGATCTTGGTTTTTTTAATGTTGAGTTTCAAGATAAGATAAGATAAGATAAGATAAGATAAGATAAGATAAGATAAGATAAGATAAGATAAGATAAGATAAGATAAGATAAGATAAGATAAGATAAGATAAGATAAGATAAGATAAGATAAGATAAGATAAGATAAGATAAGATAACCTTTATTGTCATTTTTTTACTGTGGGCACAATGGCACACATCAAAAATGAAATTTAGTTGCCCGCTCTCAAAGTGAAACACATACATGACACACACCTAAACATACTATGTACAACATATGTATAGACCCACACCCCTACATATACATAGCAAATAAATATTAAATACTGTCCATCTTGAATATGTAACGGAAGGAGGAAGCTTGAGAGTTCACAAGGTTAATGCTGTATGGAATGAAACTATGGCTGAATCTGGATGTTCTGCTACAGATACCACAAAGCCTCCTCCCAGAAGGTAACAAGGAAAACAGGTCGTGAAGAGGATGTGTAGTGTCCCAGATAATCTTATGGACCCTGCTCAAGCAACGCTTCTGTGCTATGTCCTGGATTGGAGGGAGGGAACTGCCAATGATCTTTTCGGCCATTCTCGCCACTCTCTGCACCGCCTTCCTGTCTGAAGCAGTGATGCTTCCAAACCAGACTGTGATGCTGTATGACAGGATGCTCTCGATCGTCCCCCTGTAGAAAGTGGTCAGGATAGGGGAAGGAAGATATGCTTTTCTCATGCAACGCAGCAAATGCAGGCGCTGCTGTTCCCGCTTCACCAGTTTCTCACTGTTGAGGGACCAAGCCAGCCTACTCGTTAGCTGCACACCCAGGAATTTGATGCTAGTAACCATCTCCACAGGTGAATCATTGATGCACAGAGAAGTGTGGCTGTGCCTGCCTTTTCTGAAATCGACAATGATCTCTTTGGTTTTTGCGGTATTTAAAAGTAGGCTGTTTTCCAGTTCACCAACCCCTCAACCTCCTTGTGGTAAGCTTCCACCTTGTCATCCTGAATAAGGCCCACTAGTGTTGTATCATCTGCGAACTTCACAATATGGTTGGTGGCAAACCTAGCACAACAGTCATGGGTCAACAGAGTGAACAGCAGAACTTTTGCACTTTCCTTTTTAACCCTCATCAAGAGGCTCTTTATTTCCTCTTTGCTTTCCACCAATAGAGTGATATCAATTCAATTCAATTCAATTTCAATTCAGAGTGATATCATCTGCATGCTTGAAGTTGTTGATATTTCACCTGGCAATCTTAATTCCAGGTTTTCATTCATCCAGCCCAGCATTTCGCATATGTACTCTGCATATAAGTTAAATAAACACCATAGATAGTCCTTGATTTATAACTATTGGTTCAACAACCACATGAAAGTACAATGGCACTGAACAAAGGAATTTAAACCCCCTCAAACACCTGAACCTGCACAAACACTGGGGGTTGCAGCACTCCCAAAGTCACGCGATTGCAATCTGGGTTCTTGGCAACCTGTTCACACATACAACAAGAGGCCAGGCCCTCCGGGATCATGTGATTGCCACTTCTCATCTTCCCTGCCAGCTTCCTCAAAAAGGCAACAGGGAAGCCAGGAGGGAAGGTCTCAAGCAACCGCTGCAGAATTCCCTCTGATTCCTGGGGTTTAACTGCAAAAGGTCCATCGGGACCCATTGGGGGATAAACCTTTTTCAGCTAACCTCTTTGAGAGTAAAAGAACTGCCTGCCAGACTGGTTTTGCACTAAGCCAGGGGTGTCAATCTCGCAACGTCACATGATGTGTTGTGACATATCGCAACTTTTTTCCCCATTGCTGGCAATGGGATGGACGCAGTTTTGCCATGACGCATCTGGCCTGCAGGCCGGCAGTTTGACACCCCTGCCCTAAGCAGACTCTCTCCTCTGTCACTCTCAAGACACTGGCTGAAAAAAAGCCTTTCCCATTTTCAGAAATATAGCATCAAATGGCTTTCTAGGTAGAAGGTTCGCAAAGGCAGTAATAGATAATGCAGGGCAGGGAAGGGAACCTACTATCTGTGCTTGAGAATGGAACTTGGGATCCCAAAGCTCTCTCTGGCAAGCAGCATTTTGCTATCAAAGAGGATGCAGGAAAAATATCCCTCACAGAGGGACTTCTTTGCTGAGCCTCATTGAGAGCAAATGAGTTCCCTGATGGAGAGACTGGCAAGCAGCATTTTGTTCTCAAAGAGGCTAGGTAAAAATGGTTCCTTGTGGAGGGATCCAGTCTCTCTTTCTCCAGTCCAATGAGCTGGTTCAGATGGGGGGGAGGGGGGAGAGGAGCTGTCTGACTTCTTTCAGCAGGCAGCTCTTGTACTCTATTTGTAAAGTGACCTGGGAGGGTTGTGACAGCAGTTGTTGAGCAAGGCAATCATGTGGATGCCTGATTAATAATTGCAACTACTTATGGCTCTAATGGGCATGCTCCATTATGGTTGAGGACTACCTCTACATGAGACTGCCTTTGACGACCACATGGACCCTTCATCTGTTGACTATCATCAGCAAAATGAGCTTCTCTTATATGAATTGCAATTAAGCTACTAAGTGTAGTTTTCACCTAAAAGGCCAGATGTGGTTTCACCACAGGGTATCTTGAAAATAACTACCTGGTTGTCCCAAATGATTGCAAGATTCAAAGGCTGAGATGAGGACACAGATGTCAACTCTGCTAAATCAGATGTTCTTGCTTTGACAACAGATGGAAATGCAGCCATTTTCCCCTTTTGCTTTTAGAGATAGTTGATGCTAGGAGGGGGAATGTGGATGAGAGTCCAGTTAGTCATAACAATAATAACTCAGCCGTGGGAATCCAAGGTTATTGCACCCAGAGTTGATAAAGATTTGGCAGGCTGGAGAGCTCAGGGGAAAGCCCGCGCTTCAAGCAAATTGGGGAATGTGATTTATGACTGTTAATTGGAGGAGGGAATTGGGCTTTGCTACTTTGTGCCCAGGGGAGGGGAAATCAGTTTTTGGCTTTAACTATGTAGTGCCGATACTTTTTTTCTCGAATAAAATATTCTTTAAGGTAAACAATGCCTCGAAGTTCTTTCGAAGAGTTTCATCTGTCGGAACAATGACAACAGAGCTTTCTGGAAATGAAACAAGTTTTGCAGAATAGCTTTCTACAAAGATGGATATAAATTTTCTGGAATACATACATGAAGACAGAAAAGCTGATTGTTATACTTATGGAGCTTTTTCTTCACTTGATTTGTATTGATACTTTTTTAAAAGTTTTTCTGGATGATTTACCATGGACATAATTTATGGGTCCCACCTCTAATGTGAACTTTAAAAACATTTATAAATTGTGGTGCTTGGAAATTTGACCAAAATAGTTTTTAAAAGCTTGCCTTCATGGTCCCTTTTCATACCAGTTTCCAGCATAGAACTGGTGCCTGGACTGAGTGGCCAAAACCCCCTTTTTCCATCCTTTCACTCTTTTTAATTCCCTTTTATATTTTAGTTGTTATACTTTGCTAATAAAATATTTACATGTAAAAACCATTTTCATTCTTTTTTTTGCATGTTGCAGTAATATTACTACCTATTTATTCAGAGACCTTTGGAATTTGGCCCATGGATCCTTGCTGCCACTTGCCATTACTTCATCTTAGGAGCCCTGGTGGCGCAGTGGTTAGAATGCAGTACTGCAGGCTACTTCTGCAGACTGCCAGCTGCCGGCAGTTTGGCAGTTGGAGTCTCAGCAGCTCAAGGTTGACTCAGCCTTCCATCCTTCTGAGGTCAGTAAAATGAGGACCCCAATTGTTGGAGGCAATATGTTAACTCTGTAAACTACTCAGAGAAGGCTATAAAGCACTGTCAAGCAGTATATAAGTCTAAATGCTATTACTATTGCTATCTTTACTTACTTCACTTAGGAGGCAGTGCAATGCAAACAGAGGCCAGATGAGCAGCGGTGAAACAGAGTTAAGTGGCAGCAGACAAGCAGCTGTGAGCAGTGCAGCAGACCAGTTGAGTAGCATTGGTACTACAGAGCTACGCATGACAGCAGACCGGATTGCCCACAGCAGTAGCTGAGAGCAGCATACCCAAAAACCCAACGAAGGGCAAGAAGGCAGGGAGGGAATGATAAGTAAAAAACACTACTGGACAGGGAGGAAAGGGTTAAACTTTCAAGGTAGGGAGTACAGACTGAAGAGCAAAGGATCTCCTAGAAAACAGCAAGAGATTTCCAGTAAAAAAAAATGCATATCACTTCCTGGAGGGCAAAAAAACTTTCATAATTTTTTAAAAAAATTTAAATCTATCTTTTTAAAAAAATCTTTTTTCAAATTTTTAAATTTCGTTTGTCAATTTTTAAAGTCTTTTTTTCAATTAGTTTTTTCAAATTTTCAATTTCTTTTTTAATTTAAAAATCTTTTTTCATTTTAAATCTTTTTTTCAATTTAAAAATTCTTTTTCACTTTTTGAAAATACTTTTTCCAATATTTTAATATTTTTTAATTCCTTTTTTCAATTACAATTTTTTTTAAAAAAGTTTATTTTAATTCTTTAGAAATTTTTATGTTCTTAAACATGTAAGAGGGGAAAAAAATAAAAAAATCAGAGAAAAAAAGACCGTTACTTCAAAAAAGGGAAGATAGAGATGCAATATCAAGGCAGAGAATAAAGGGCCAAGAACTTTTGTAAATATTGTAAACTGACACTTCACACCAGAAAACATATTAATTGTTAGAAATTTTTAATTTTTTAGTGAACTAAAAAAAAACATGGAAAAGAAACTGTCAGTAGAGTGACATGCAAAATATGTCATACGTTTGAGCTTATGCCCAGAGAAGACCCAAACTATGAATATCTCAAATGTAAATTACATGACTTACTAGAAGAAAAGTAAAAGGTCTAGAGGCAACTGTAGCCACTCTGAAACTCAGTGAACAAAGTGAGAAACCCCAACCTAAGCAAGAAGACCACACCATAATTAGACACAATAAGGAACAAACAGGTTCTAAAAAAAATGACGCTATATATGAAGCTAAAGAACAAAACTGGTAGATCCAAACTGAACACAACAGAGAACAGCTTCTGTAAAAATGACCCCATATATGAACCTAAAGAGGAAGACCGATAGAAACATGTCACTTTTAGAAGAAAACAACAACCAAGAGGAAAACCCCTACTATCTACCCTAACCCACTCCAAAGAAGCCCCTCTGGAAATGAACAATTATTTTCATAGCCTCCCTCAGGAAGAAAATATGCAGACACATATAAAAGATCTGTCATCAATAGTTTCTAAAAACTATTTAGCCGGCTTTCCTGTGACAGGAAGAAAAGTATCCCAGACTTCCCTAGGGAAAAAAGATGAGTTTTGGTGATGGGAGATTCAATTCTTAGGGGAACAGAAACTATAGCCTGCAGACCAGATAGTCAATCTAGACAAGAATTACTTGAACCTCTGAGCTAGTGTTTCTGCCCCTTCACAGACTTGGTTGTCAATCACTCTCAAGAGTTAGGAATTGTATTGTCTGGGGGGACTTCTTGTGAAAACATGGCTGGCAGTTGACATGCCCAGAGAAGCTCCTCTCTCTGGACTGTCTTTTTTTCAAGTCAACAACAGAAAGAACAGGCTTCCTCTTGTTTTTTTGATCCTCTTGGATTAGGGAGTATCTCTGAATTAGCCCTCATGATCCTCCGATAAAGCATCAGTCTGCAAGCCATTTTAGAAGCTGAGCTCCAAAACAGCGGGTGACCTGAAGCTTGGGGAGGGGCAGGGTAGAAATCACGTTGGTGTTGGATAAAACAGCCGTTTTCGAATTTATTTTTCAAATGGACAATAATCTGTGCCTTTCATTTCTTAATCAATTTATGAGACTATTATCTTTATGAGCTAAAAGAGGCTCTCTTTAACTACAGCTTAATACTCCTTTTTGAAGCTATGCGCCATTTTTGAGACTCCTTTGTTGTTAAATGACAAGGAAGAGGATTGCTGAAGGTAGCCAAAAGAAGGAGGCGTGGAGTATTTTTTCTCCTGAAATATAAGGGTAAAAGCAATTAGTTGCTCTGTGTTGTTTTGATGTGGGTGTTTGAAATTTGCTGATTTTTATGGATTCTGATTGGCCAGGAAAGGAAAACAAATAAATAAATAAACAATAGTCTTTCACCACTAGAGGGAGCTATGAGTATGATTAATCCTGAGCTGCTTGTTATTATCAGATTGACCCTCGACCAGTCATTACAAAAGATCTTTAATTTCATAAATCAAGCAAAATATATTAATTATACAGAGGATATTGAAAATTATCAACCTACTGTGTCAACCTTATAAATATTGGACAATGCAAATAACCTAACTGTAACTTCAGAATACAAATCTGACTTCTGCTTTCCCCTAGACCAGTGGTTCTTAACCTGGGCGATATCGCCCCCCAGGGGGCGATTTCATTTTTCAGGGGGGCGATGGAACGAAAAGGGGCGACGTGGGGGCGAAGGAACGAAAAGGGGGCGATATGGGGGCGATGGAGCGAGACGTTTTGGGGACACTTTTCAGTCTTCCCCTGCGGCTCCGAGCCTCCTCCGCCATTTGCAGAGACAGAGACAGAGAGAGGCACTTGCGCTTCCCTTCTCTGTCTCTCTCTCTCTCTCATGCAGGGCTCCTGATTGGCCCTGCGCCCGGGTGCCCCGCCCCCTGGGAGCAGCGCGGCCACAAAGTCCCTTTCCCTGGCTGGCCCCATCCGAGGTGTACGTGGCCAGCCCTCCTGCAAGCCGCGGCCCCGAGGGAGAGCAGCCCCTGCGATCCCCAGCCAGCGGGACCGTTGGCCCAGCTGACCGGGAAGGTGCGCCGGAGTCCCGACTGCTTTGTCGGCGAAGGTGAGGTGAGCAGAATATGGGGGGGGAGAGGGGGCCGTCCCCGGGCCGCTCCCTGGGCAGCCGAACCGGCCACACTGTCAAGCCCCCATGGGTTCGACATTCACGGGAAGGGGGGGAAGCTTGGCGACGCAGCCGACGGGCAGGGCGTTCTGCAGATGCCCCGTGGCCTGAGCCCGGGGATGCCGGCAGCGCGAGGGGAGGCTTGGCGATGCAGCTGACGGGGGGTCGTTCCGCGGATGCCCTGCGACTTGAGCCCGGGGACGCCGGCGGCGCGAGGGGAGGCTTGGCGACGCAGCTGATGGGGGGCATTCTGCGGATGCCCTGCGACTTGAGCCCGGGGACGCCAGCGGCGCGAGGGGAGGCTTGGCGATGCAGCGGGCCACAGGGCATCTGCAGAACGCCCCCCGTCAGCTGCGTCGCCAAGCCTCCCCTCGTGCCGCCGGCGTCCCCGGGCTCAAGCCGCGGGCCACGGGGCATCTGCAGAACGCCCCACCCGTCGGCTGCGTCGCCAAGCCTCCCCTCGCACTGCTGGCATCCCCGGACTCAAGTAGCGGGCCGCGGGGCATCTGCGGAACGCCCCCGTCGGCTGCGTCACCAAACATTCTCCCGCACCGCCGGTGTCCTCGGTCGGAACCGGGGCAACGATCCGCTTCCCGCCAGAACCAACGCTGGAGCCTCCCGTGCCGCCGGTAGGCCGCCGCCTGGAGCATATTGGGGGAGGGGGGCGATGACAACTTCCTCATTGGCTCAAGGGGCCGATTCGTTCAAAAAGGTTAAGAACCACTGCCCTAGACGATGGTGTGAGTATAACCCTCCCAGTGGAACTGAAAGAAGAGAATCAAGTAAATTCACAATTCTGAAGAGGTCAAGTTTGGGACTTTTGCTTTATGGATACTAACAAGGTTGAGAATGATTTGAGAAAAAAAGATGTGATAGCCATCTTAGTGAAGGAAACCTTATTCTGGGAAGATTTGCCTCAGACTAATATACAGTGTCAAATAGAACATCTTTGGGACTTTCTTTATATGGACATAAATAAATCTGAGATTTTTTTCAAGAATGAAAAATCTGACAGAATCTCTTGAGAACAAGAAAAAGACTCTACTCTGTGAAGATAAGCTGGAGGGAGTGACCTAAAATTAAGGTCTTAATTAATTAGGATGCATTTTTTTAAAAAGTTTTATATATGTACTGAAGAAAGTTTTAAGTTAGTTTTGTGTGTATAACATAAGTATGTATGTAAATGCAAGTTTTCTGGTTTTTAAAATAAAGTTGAATAATTTCCAAAGTTTGTAAAATACTATTGACTGGGTTTGAAAATATGAGAAGAAAAAGATCCATTTTATGGGGACTAAAGTCATGGGAGAGAGTCAAATTTAATGAGCTAACTTTGGGGTTTGGTTATAAAATGAAAGGTTTTCTCTTTTCTGCTTTATATATAATACCTGAGTACTCCCTAAATTTAGTAAATTACTAAAGCTAAAAAAAAAGTGTCTTCTTCCTCTAGGGTTAAAAGAAAAAAGATATAGTATTCCCCACAGCAAAGAGAAGCAGAGATGGTTAAACTGATTCCTTTACCCAAGAAGAGAATATACTTAATATTGTCTCTATTTTGAAATTGCGTCCGGATTTTGTGCTTGCAATGAGAAAAATTTTTATGAAATTTTGATTCTGTTTTTGAAAACTAGATGGGCTTATTGTTATAGAAATGGTTGTACATCTATTGTGTAAAAGCAAAAGGTTGTGGTTGTAATGTGATTACCTTCTACTGTGCTAAAGAGTCAGACGTTAATGCCTTTTTCTTTTTTCTTTTTCCTCCTTTACACTAGCCCCCCCTTTCCCCCTCCCTCTTCTTTTAGTTTTCCACATTTTTTTCCTTGTATTTTATACTTTGATAAAAATTAATAAAATTTCTATCATGTGAGGAAATGTATTGTCCACAATAGCCCATTTTTTTTAAATAAAGACCTCAGATGTACAGGAATGATAGCTTTATGGCCATGTGATATTATGTGGCCTATAAATTTAACAGTTTAAATATATAAAAGTAACCGTTTGAGCAACCTGTAAAGTGTTCTGATTCACTCTGCAGTCTACCTCAGGCCAAAACGACTCCTTTATAAACATCTTCTTTCTCAGAATAATCACCACATCATCAGTATATTGAAAAATAGTTTGCTCTGGCAAAGGGTTAAAAAGGGTGTTTCTCTATTTGCCTCAACCACACCCTGGCTAAAAGCCCCCTTTCTCCAGACTCTAAAAGTCTTGTTCTCACCATGTCTGCCTGTCACCTGCTTTTAGTAGGGTAAGGAAGAGGCTTAAGTTGGAAGGGACCTTGGAGGTCTTCTAGTCCAGGGCTTTTCAACCTTTTCACAGATTGTACCACTTTTAGGATATGGCAATATTCAAGTGGGATGAAACCCACAAATGGAACACACAGCTAGAGGGATTTAAATTATTTAAAAGAAACAGACCAAATAAAAGAGGAGGTGGAGTTGCTCTCTCTATAAGAAATAACTACATCTCTACAGAAATAGAGCACAACAATGATAAAAACTGTCTTGAATGCATTTGGGTCAATATAAAAGGGAGAAAAAATGACATTCCCATAGGTGTATACTATAGGCCACTCAACCAAACAGAGGAAATAGATGAACTTTTTGCTAGTCAGCTAACTAAGGTATGTAGGAAGCACATCACAATAGTAATGGGGGACTTTAACTACCCTGACATCAACTGGGAGACAAACTCTGCACCAAGTGGAAGACCAAACAGATTCCTGACAAACCTAGCAGACAACTTTGTCTCCCAAAAAGTAGAGAAGGGAACTAGGGGATTAGCCATTCTGGATCTAATTCTCACTAACAGAGACGAAATGATAGAAGGTGTTGAAGCCACAGGAACCTTGGGAGGTAGTGATCATGTAATATTGGAATTCAACATTATGGAAGCACAAGCAATAGAACACAGTCAAACTAGGGTCTTGGACTTCAAGAGAGCTAATTTCAATAAACTTAGAGAGGGCTTGGGAAAGATTCCATGGATGAGAATCCTCAAGGGGAAAACAACTCAAGAAGCTTGGGAAATTTTGAAAAGCGAGATAATAAAAGCCCAGTCTAGCACAATACCAACAAAGAGGAAAAATAACAGCTCTCAAAAGAGACCAGCATGGCTGCATAAAGAACTCTCTGATAAATTGAAAGATAAAAAGGACAAGTATAGAAAGTGGAAAGAGGGGCACATAACAAAGTCAGAATATCAGCAAATAGCCCGAGCCTGCAAAGATGAAGTGAGGAAAGCTAAGGCTCATAATGAACTAAGGCTTGCGACCAAAGTCAAAAATAACAAAAAAAGCTTCTTTCAACATGTAAAAAATAAGAAAAAAGTGAAGGAAATGATTGGTCCATTAGTGGGTGAAAGTGGCAAGAAGGTGACAAGCAATAGTGAGAAAGCAGAACTATTTAACTCGTTTTTTGCATCTGTCTTTACACAAAGGGAAAAAACAGACCAACCTATCAAAAATAGTGCCATAAAAAACAGAATAGAAACACAAGTTAAGATAGGCAAGAAAATGGTAAGTGAGCACCTGTCCAGCCTAGACGAGTTCAAATCACCAGGACCAGATGGATTACACCCCAGGTTCTCAAGGAACTGGCAGATGTGATCTCAGAACCACTGAAACTATATTTTTCAAAGATCCTGGAGCACTGGGGAACTACCAGAGGACTGGAAAAGAGCTGATGTAGTTCCCATCTTCAAAAAAGGAAAAAAAAATGGATCCAGGAAATTACAGACCTATCAGCCTGACCTCAATACCTGGGAAGATTCTGGAAAAGATAATCAAACAACGAATCAGTGAACACCTACAGGCAAACAAACATGGGCCTTCACAGTGCGGCCTGCTGCTTCTTCAGCTGCAATCTCTCTCAGAGCATCTTGGAACAATACATCTTCCTTTGCAAAAAGTTTCTGTTGTAGCTCACGACTTCGCAGTCCGCAGACCAAATGATCCCGGAGTCTCTCTTCCAGATCTGTGAAAGCATATTGCCTAGCTGCTTGTCTTAAGGCAGCAACAAAGTCCGCGGCAGACTCACCAGGCCTTTGATCTCTCTACTCAAATGCATGCCTCCAAGCAATTACTGATAGCTTGGGTTCGAAATGCCCACGCAACATCCTCTTCAAATCGGTGTATGCAATTGATTCCAATGGTGCTGGGGCTACAAGATTTTCTGCAATGTCAAAAGTCTCTTGCCCACAGACACACAGCAATGTAGCAGCTTTGAGGCCGTCTTCCTGGATCTTATTAACTATAAAGTAATTCTCCACCCGAGCCACGTAAGAACTCCAGCGCTCAGGGTGAGATGTGTCAAAATCTGACAAACAGCCCAGCTTTAACATCTTTACAGCCTGTAACCTCTTCGATGCCTCTCCCCCCTAAGAAGGGGTCCCTTGAAGCCGAGCTCACCTCCAGCATCTTCGTACTGGCAGGCAATCGCTTCCACCAGACGCCGAACTTCTCAGCACTTCGGGCCTCCTTTGGTAAGTCAGCCTAGCTTCTCCTGTTTCTTCTTGCAGCGGATCCCACCTTCGTCACCAATATTCTGTTTCAGCCTAAGAGACATCAAGGCGAGGCAGGAGTAACAAACACCAGTCTTTATTGAGATCACGAACAGAACAGAAGACAAAATGGCGCCATGGCCTTTTATAGCCCCTTGCAAGGGACAGCATCAACCAATCAATGCAAGGCTAGTCTCCCGCCTTGCGCATGCGCACAAGGCTGAAGACAGCCTGTCTGGTCCCGGGCAACCACGTGGATTGCCCGGGCCTTCTGCAGCCTCCTGAGCCTGCTGAGTCATTCAGCAGTCCCAGGACATAACAAATACATTCCTTTGTATTTGTTTTTCTTTTATCATTTGTCTCCTGCTTGCTTTCTGAAATGAAAGTAATCAGATGAAGTAATAGAAATGAGGAATTATATGAAACTTTATTCTGCAATTTCTGAAAGAATTGTTGTTTTCTGTCAATCAATCAATCAGAACTTGAACACTGGGCGCTATCCAACAAAATGAAATTCAATGGTGAAAAAAGTAATGTTCTACATTTAGGCAAGAAAAAACAAATGTACAGGTATAGTATAGGGGGTACCTTGCTCAACAGTAGTAACTGTGAGAGGGATCTCGGAGTCCTAGTGGACAATCACTTAAATATGAGCCAGCAGTGTGCTGTAGCTGCCAAAAAAGCCAACACAGTGCTAGGCTGCATTAACAGAGGGATAGAATCAAGATCACGTGAAATATTAATACCACTTTACAATGCCTTGGTAAGGCCACACTTGGAATACTGCATCCAGTTTTGGTCACCACGATGTAAAAAAGATGTTGAGACTCTAGAAAGAGTGCAGAGAAGGGCAACAAAGAGGATTAGGGGACTGGAGGCTAAAGCATATCAGGAACGTTTGCTGGAATTGGGTATGTCTAGTTTTATGAAAAGAAGGACGAGGGGGGATATGATAGCAGTGTTCCAATATCTCAGGGGCTGCCACAAAGAAGAGGGAGTCAAGCTATTCTCCAAGGCGCCTGAGGGCAGGACAAGAAGCAACGGATGGAAACTAGTCAAGGAGAGAAGCAACCTGGAACTGAGGAGAAACTTCCTGACAGTTAGAACAATTAACCAGTGAAACAACCTGCCTCCAGAAGCGGTGAATGCTCCAACACTGGAAGTTTTTAAGAAGAGACTGGACAGCCATTTGTCCGAAATGGTATAGGGTTTCCTGCCTGAGCAGGGGGTTGGACTCGATGACCTCCAAGGTCCCTTCCAACTTTATTATTATTATTATTAAGTACCACCAGTCTCCTAGCAAGGTGTCAAAAACTTGATGACCAAAAAACACAAAAAACAAAACCCAAAGTGATAAAGTACAGGTATTCCTTGACTTACAACAATTCACTTAGTGAATGTTTGAAGATACAACGGTGAAGTGGACAATAAAGGAGCCTAAGGAATACTGGGGCAAAGTGAAGAAATGTGACAATTTGGAAAAATGCTGTGTCTCTGATACACCCTGTCCTTGACCAGTTGAGCCACATCCTGTTATTGCCATGCCAAATAGCTGCTTCCTTATTCTACTAGCTAAGTAACCGTCTGGTATTTTTCCATCTTGCTGAGAACACGTGTATTCAGAACATTACCATATATGGGATCCACATAGGTCAGGAAATGCTTACGTTGTATGTACTATATATGTGATCTTTGCACTATATTCGGGGTTCAGACCCTTTGTTTGCTGAACCCGTACGATAATAAACCTTTCCTTCATCAAAGAGCTGACTCAAGTCCTTCATTTCTACAACAGTTTCTGGCACCCCAGATGGGACATTTGAGTGAGGCGATGTTTCGCTGAGGACGGCTTGACCCTTTGGCCCTGACGGGAAGCCACTCCTGCAACATTCTCCAGGCGCCACGGGGGAATTCCCTCCGGGAGACAGTGGTGACTTCCTTGCAGAGCTGACGGAGCTGACAGCCAGTCCAAGAACCCTTGGGGGAAGGAAAGGAGGTCTGAACTGAAACCTGGCCAAGGAGGTGTGTGTAGCCGCCTCAGGCGAGTATGTGTTAACTATGATGTGTACCTATCTCCTTTGAAGATAGAAGAGGAGGCCTGATCTCCCTCCTAGGCTCGGGACGTCGTTCCTAAGAGTCTGTTTAGGCTGTGTGGGTGGTTAAGCCATTGAGTTCACTACTGGTGACTGTTGGAACTTCCAGCGCCGTAGGACTTTGGCAGTGTTGGTAGAATGGGGGGGGAAAGTAGTGTGCCAAGCACACCACTTCAATGTATGTTGAAAGGATTTGGTAAATATTTTAATCACACCCAGTATAGGGTTCCCTACCCCCCAGTGACTAAGGACAGATTACGTTTTCTGTGTGAAGAGTGGTGGCCCCATTTGGATGTGGGATGGCCCCCAGAGGGAACATTTAATAACCAAATAATTGATGATTTAACCTCCTTGCTGGCAGCAAATGAGGACTCCTATCCCAACCAGTTCCAATATATAGATCAGTGGGGAGATGCTGTGGCTGAACAAGCCGATGATTTATTGCAGTGCAGGGCAGAGGTTGCACGTTTGTGTGTGATGAGATCAAAAGGAAAGAGATCACATGCAGTGGCTAAGAAGTCTAAGGGCAGGGAGAATTCAGAGGGTAATGTGCTTGCTGCACAAAGTAAAGTTTATGTAGAGGACGAGGAAGTTGAGCTCCGACCCCCCCCCCCTATGTGCCCAGGCCGTCTCCTGCGCTGCAGCCTCTGGCAGCACCTCCTGTGCCTCAGCCGGTGGTGGGAGCTGCAGCCGTGCCTGGGGACAGACGAGAGGGAGCACGGAGAAAGAAAGGGAAGGGGGAGCCGTCGGAACTTAAGGAAGAAGGTAGAGGGGAGGAGGGTCTCCCCGATGTTGGATATGAGGAGCAGAGTGTGGAAGGAAGTGAGGATGAAAGAATGGACACAGCGGTTGGAGTAGTGACTAGGTCTAAAGCTAGGCAAGGGAATTTGATTGCTCCTTTGAGGCAAGTGGATCACCATGTAATGGATCAACAGGGTGCTGCCCAAGTTAAGTCCATCTTTCAGTACGTACCATTTACGACGACTGATTTGTTAAACTGGAAGCAGCATTATGGTCCTTTAAGTATGAAACCAACTGAAATGGCAGATTTGTTTCAGACCATCATGCAAACGCACAACCCGACATGGCAGGATATCCAGCAATTATTGAACACGCTGTTAACTTCAGAGGAAAGGGAGAAATGGAGATCATCGGTTAGAACATGTGTCAGGGATAGGAATCCGGCGGTGCAGGATTTACAAGCAGCGGTTTTGGCTAAGGCCCCCGAGATAGATCCTGGGTGGAGTACTCGTGACGAGAATCACATGGTATCATTGAAGGATTATCAGAATTTGGTAGTGGAGGCGTTGCGTAAAGCTGGAAAGCCTCCTCTAAACATGTCTAAACCCTCTCTAGTGATTCAGGGAGCAGATGAAAGTCCAGAAAGTTTCTTACAAAGATTGATTGAGGCGTATGAATTATATACCCAGATAGATCCCAGGCATGAGAATCATGTTAGGATGTTGAATGAGCGTTTTATAGCGCAAAGCCATGAGGACATCCGACGGAAGTTGCAGAGGCTTGAAGGTGCCTTGGGAAAGAACACCTCTGAGTTGTTGGAAGTTGCGAGGAAAGTGTATGTTAATAGGGACAAGGTAGAGAAGAAGGAAAAAGATGCAAGAATGCAGAAAAAGACAGAATTATTGGCAGTAGCATTGCAGGGTGGCATGTTGCTTGGGCCAAATCAATGTGCCAATTGTAAAGAGGAGGGACACTGGCAGAGAGAGTGCCCAAGGAGAGTCATGAGAGGACAAGGTGGCTTCGGGCGTGGAGCACCTTGGGGAAGAATTGGTGGGGGACGTGGTGGCTCCGGGCGTGGAGCACCTTTGAGATCCCCCTATCAAGGTAGAGGATTTAGGGGAAATAGAGGTGGCAGAGGAGGTTTTGATGGAATACGAGAGACGGAAGGGATTGGATTGGCAGGGACAGGCTGGACTGATTGACGGGGACCAGGCTCAGACTTAGAGGAGACCCCCCATGAGCCTTTGGTTACTATGGAAGTAGGGGGCCGTAAGACAACTTTTTTGGTGGATACAGGAGCAGGAAGGTCAGTTGTAAATAGTCAGGTTGCTACACCTGGTCCTCACTGTATACAAGTTCAAGGTGTGACAGGACAGGTGTTGGGACGTCAAATACTCCAACCAGTAACGTGTGTGTTTGACGGTTCAAAAATTCAGCATGAGTTCCTTTATATGCCTGAATGCCCAATACCCCTGCTGGGTAGGGATCTGCTCAGTAAATTAGGGGCAACTATCTCTTTTAATGAGGGCACCCAAAAGATTCAAGTGAAACATCAGCCTGATAACTTGTGGAGATTGATGGTTGTTAGATCATTGGCGGAAGCCCAGGATGAAAAGTGGAAGGAATTTGGAGTCCCTGGGTTATGGGCGGAGGATAATCCTCCGGGATATGCCTCCCACCACCCACCTGTGATTGTGGAAATTAAGCCCTTGGCAACGCCTGTACATATTCGCCAGCGATCCTGTTCAAATGATGCAATTGTTGCTATATATGATAGTATCCAGAAATACCTGAAGGCGGGCATTCTGGTTCCTATCCAGTCACCTTGGAATACACCTATATTACCTATTAGGAAACCCGATGGGTCCTTTAGGCCAGTTCAAGATTTACGCCTTGTGAATTCCATAACGGTGACCATCCATCCTGTCATGCCCAACCCTTATACTTTGCTCAGCTTGATTCCACCTAGAGCAGCATG
Organism: Azemiops feae; assembly: GCA_023970755.1. Lineage (NCBI taxonomy): Eukaryota > Metazoa > Chordata > Lepidosauria > Squamata > Viperidae > Azemiops > Azemiops feae. The sequence goes on from JALGBA010002148.1 coordinate 88,424, forward strand.
GTTTTCAGTGATAGATTTAAAGGATGCTTTCTTTACCATCCCCGTGCATAAAAAGAGCCAACCTTTGTTTGCGTTTGAATGGGAAAACCCGAGGACGGGGTCTAAATCTCAGTACACTTGGACACGGTTACCACAGGGATTTAAAAATTCTCCTACCCTGTTTGGTACAGCTTTGGGAAGAGATTTACAGCATTTTGTGCCTTGCCAGAGTGAGGACACATTGTTACAGTATGTGGATGATGTGTTAGTCACAGGACTGACAGAAGATACCTGTTGGGATAATACCGCCTCATTGTTAGGGTTACTGTTAAAATGTGGATATAGAGTGTCTCGGAAAAAGGCTCAATTAGTACAACAAAAGGTGCGGTACTTAGGATATGATATAGAGTGTGGACAAAGAGCCCTGGGCTGGGAAAGAAAGCAAGCTGTGCTAGCGATAGCAGAACCTGTTAACCGTAGGCAGCTGAAAGGGTTCTTGGGGTTGGCGGGTTTTTGTCGAATATGGATCCCGAATTATGCTTTACTGGCGGCCCCTCTCTATTTAGCTACAAAGGGGGGTGAGCGTGATGTGTTTTGTTGGGAGGAAGAACAGAAAAAGGCTTTTAGGGATGTTAAGTTAGCACTTACATCAGCTCCTGCTTTAGCTTTACCCAATTTGAAGAAACCGTTTAATTTGTATGTGGACACTAGGAAGAACATGGCCTTAGGGGTTTTGACCCAGCAATTGGGCCAGTGGCAACGGCCGGTTGCATACTTGTCCAAACAGTTAGACGGAGTGGCACAAGGATGGCCGCATTGCTTGAAGGTCCTTGCTGCTATAGCAGTCCTGTTGCAGGACTGTGATAAATTGACCTTCTCTTGTCCTGTAAATGTACATACCCCCCATGCGGTGCAGGCCATCCTGGATAATAAAGGGCATTTGTGGATTAGTAGCCAGCGGCTGTTTAAATATCAGGCTATGATGATTGAAAACCCCCAAGTTAGGTTGGTGGTGTCTAATCGATTGAACCCAGCTACTTTACTGCCAACCGACACCGAGGTGCAACATGATTGTTTGCATGTTCTGGAGAGTGTATATTCTGGCCGTCCAGACTTGTCTGACATTCCTCTTCAGGATGCTAAATTCAATTGGTACACAGACGGCTCAAGTTATTTGTTTGAAGGGCGACGAGTGGCAGGGTATGCTATTGTAGATGATGACAAAGTAATCATGAGTGGCCCATTGGGGATGGGACGCAGTGCTCAGGTGGCTGAATTGTGGGCACTGCTTAGAGCCTTGGAACTAGCAGAGGGTTACTCTTTAAATGTTTGGACAGATAGTAAATATGCTTTCTTAACTTTACATGCCCATGGTGCTATATATAAGGAAAGAGGTTTTAGGGATTCAGCTGGCAAGTTTATCCAGCATGGCCATCTTGTTCAGCGCCTTCTTGATGCGGTTCAAAAACCTGCGAAGGTTTCAGTGATGCATTGTAAGGGGCATCAGAGAGGTGCTGATAAAGTGGCTCAAGGCAATAGAAGAGCTGATTTGGAAGCACGTTATGCTGCGCAGAGGAAGGGACCTGTTCCGGACCTTTCAATCTGTATTGCAATGGATTTGGGAATAATACCCCCTGTCGTCCACCCTACTTATTCCCACTCTGAGTGTGAAAAAGCAGAAACTGATTTGCAGGCAGTTTTAGCGGATGGGTGGTATCTGCTGCCTGATAGGCGTATATTTGTTCCACAATCATCAGCGTGGGCTTTGGTTCAAGCCTCCCATGATGCCACACACATGGGGAAGACAGGGTTAGAAGAAGCCTTGGGGAGGGATTATTACATCAATGGATTAGCTGGTATAGCGGCTAGAGTGGTGACCCAGTGTGGAATATGTGCAAGTGTAAATCCCCGCCAGGGACCCCTTTTACCACCTGGAACTATACCAACTTCATATTTTCCTATGGATTCTGTTATGGTGGACTTCACTGATATGCCTAGATGTGGATTATACAAGGCGTTGCTTGTTTTTGTAGATAGATACACAGGATGGCCAGAGGCCTTTCCTACTAAAACCAAGCAAGCAAGGGAGGTGGCGCGGGTGTTGTTAAAGGAACTCATCCCTAGGTTTGGTAGTCCCTCCCTTATTTCATCAGATAATGGACCCGAATTTATACACCAAATTAATCAGGCGGTGGCTAAGGCCGTGGGGTCTAAGTGGCGGTTCCATAGCGCTTTTCATCCCCAATCTGGTGCTCCATGCGAACGCATGAATCGCACCTTGAAGGAAAAGATCACCAAGATTTGTACTGAAACCCATTTGAAGTGGCCGGACGCCTTGCCCCTGGCCTTGTATGCTGTTCGTTGTGCCCCTCGTCGTCAGTATAAGTTGTCACCATTTGAGTTGATGTTTGGCCGCCCTCCTACCCTGGTACGTAGGCATCTGGCCGGCTGGCCAGATTTGGGCCATAAGGGGGGAGTGTGGGCCTTGGAAATGGTGCAGGAATTGAACAAGCAAGTAGAAGAATTAAGGGATTATGTCGTTGAGCGATCCCCGCCTAAGCTGGTGACAAGATGTCATCCCTTTAAACCCGGAGACAAAGTGTGGGTTAAGCATTGGAAGAAGGAACAATTAGAGGGCCGGTGGAAAGGGCCATATGAGGTAATATTGGCCTCCCCTCTTGCTATTAAAATTGCGGAATCCAAATCATGGATCCACTGGACAAGGGTCAAAGCGGCAACTGCTCCCTTGTGGAAAGTGTCTTCCCACCCCAACGCTCCCACAACGCTTACTTTTAAACGTGCCTAATATATTTTGTGTTACTAACTATGTTACACTTATAGCGGCTGGCTTACTTTTATTCTGCGCTACTCTGTTGGAACCTTACCGGCAATAGGTTCCCCGGCACACAGTGGTGAAGACCCCTGCTGAGCCACACCGGAAGCTGGCTTTCTACGCACGGGAGAAGAAAGGATGAAGGCCTATGTTTTTTATTGTTTTTCTTTATTAGTTGTAATTGTTATGGGCAATAATGTTTGTGTTTTTAATGAAGGTCAATGGAGCGCACCTGCGGAGGCTCCCCAGGTGGTACAGTCTTACCTAATTGGCACAGGTGTATGTGATGGTTACCCGCCTTTACGTTTCACTCCTGATTGTTGGAATGGCATATTACCACATCCCTGTCAATACCCTTATGTGTTTGATAGGATTGCACGAGAGGCTTGTTTAACTAGACAGCCTACGAACCCGGACGCTTGCCAGTATGTGGGATATGTATTGAGAAAGGGAATGTGTACCAAAGCACCATATAAGGGGGCTGTTCCTTCTATAACTCTGGATTGTGGACCTCCCTTATTTTGGGGTTGGGAACAGGTCACCCTAGTCTCACAGTTGAAATCAGGATGGAAGGGGACTTGTATCATCCATGTGAATCCAGTGAACTTTGGAATGACCATTCATAAGCCATCACGAAGGCGTCCCTCTAGACGTAGGGCAAAACGATCTGGTCTGGAGAAGAGTACATCTCATTTACTGGCTACACGAATGCAGTACAATTTATGGGTGCGGTTGGCTCAGATTGCCAATGTCACTGATTTCTGCCTGGCCGAAGCGTATGATATGGAAAACTTGATTTCTACCTGTCTGATACCTGTGTGCTTCTCGCCAGAGAAGATAGCCAGAGGGGGTGGCCATCCAATAATGCATTTCCTTCAAGAAGAGGAGTTGGACTACACTACTAGCTCTCACTGGGGTCATGTTTCCTATCAGTTACCTCCAGATGCCATGGCCTTACATACCTCGATTGTAGCAGTTCCCGAAGGTACAACATGTGTTAACATAACCGGCTGTGAAACCACTGGTAGGTCACATTGTGTAAAATCGGGCAATAATAGGCTGAAGTGCTCATCCTATCAGACAATGTCTTTCTATAATGCCCATGTTTGGATGCCAAAGGGATGGTTCTTCACATGTGGTAAGGAGACATTCAATTACATCCCTGCAAATATTACTTCTACCTCCTGTTGTTTGAGTAGATTGACTACCTTCCTACCTGAAAGATCTCTCTTTACCAATACAGATACTGCCCGATACCGAAGAGCGGAGTCCCTAACTGCAGATTGTGACTCTAGTCGCTCTCTTTTTAGTGAGGCAGAATATGTTGCCTTGGCCGCCTCTATAGTAGGTGTTCCAGCTTTAGCTGTGCGGGCACATATAAATATAAATTCCGTTGCTTGTAGCTTGGCAAAAGCTATTAATGCTACCTCAATTGCTTTGTCGGTTATTAATCAGGAATTGTTAGAACTACGGAAAGCAGTGTTGCAGAACAGGGCTGCTATAGATTATCTTTTATTACGCCAGCATAAGGGTTGTGAGTCCTTTCAGGGAATGTGTTGTTTCAATTTATCGGACCAATCCGAGGTGGTAGACCATCAGATAAAAGTCCTTCATAATTTGGCCTCAGATATAAAAATTGATAATACAGGAAGCTGGTGGGAGAACCTATGGTCCTGGCTTCCAATGGGTCTCATTGGCACCATCGTTCAATACGCGATCATTTGTATGGCGGTACTGATAAGTGGATGTTGTTTTATTCAGTGTTTATTTTCAATCATAAATAATTTCTCTTTACCCAAAAGAATGTCTGTTGTGGCGGAACGAAAGGCGGCCGCTCAAGTTATGGCTATGTGGGACTATGAGAATATAAAAACAGATGATCCTAGTGTGACAGGTCGAGAATAATCGCCCAAGATTTAGATTAGTCTCGAAAGGGGGGAGTGAAGTGGACAATAAAGGAGCCTAAGGAATACTGGGGCAAAGTGAAGAAATGTGACAATTTGGAAAAATGCTGTGTCTCTGATACACCCTGTCCTTGACCAGTTGAGCCACATCCTGTTATTGCCATGCCAAATAGCTGCTTCCTTATTCTACTAGCTAAGTAACCGTCTGGTATTTTTCCATCTTGCTGAGAACACGTGTATTCAGAACATTACCATATATGGGATCCACATAGGTCAGGAAATGCTTACGTTGTATGTACTATATATGTGATCTTTGCACTATATTCGGGGTTCAGACCCTTTGTTTGCTGAACCCGTACGATAATAAACCTTTCCTTCATCAAAGAGCTGACTCAAGTCCTTCATTTCTACAACAACGGCACTGAAAAAAGTGACTTGTGATCATTTTTCACACTTCTGACCGTTGCAGCATCCCCAGGGTCATGTGATTTACATTCGGATGCTGGGCAACTGATTCATATCTATGATGGTCACATTGTCCCAGGGTCATGTGATCCCCTTTTGCAACCTTCTGACATGCAAAGTCAGTGGGGAAGCCAGATTCACTTAACAACCGTGTTGCTAATTTAACAACTGCAGTGATTCACTTAACAAATGTGGCAAGAAAAGTCATAAAATGGGGCAAAACTCATTTAACAAATTTCTCACCCCTCCTCCTTTTACATCTTCTCTTCTCCCCCTCCTTCTTTTATATCCTCTCTTCTCTGCCCCCTTATTTTATATCCTTTCTCTCCCCTCCTCCTTTTATATCATCTCCTCTTCCCCCCTTTTCTCTTCCTCACCTCCAGCTGACTGCTTTCCTCAAGGCTGCACTTTCTTCCCCCTCCCTTGTCTATTTTTTCTCTCCCTCTCCCACCAAAACCTGCTCCTTTTATAGCCTTTCCTCTCTCTCCCTCTGCTTCTTTTCTCTTCTGGGTTCGCTGGAAGCACCAATCAGCTGGAGCAGCAGAACCCAGCCAACACCTCACGTAGCTCCAGTTGAATCTCCACCTGAAGACTGTGTGGGACTGCCTGCCACCCCCAATCAGCTGGAGCTGCAAGCGTGGAACCTGGGCTCTCAGCAGAACCCAGGCAACACCTCACGTAGCTCCAGTTGAATCTCCACCTGAAGACTGCATGGGGCTGCCTGCCACCCCCAAGGCTGCCATCAATCAGCTGGAGCTGCGTGCGCTAATCCTGGGCTTTCAGCAGAACCCAGGCAACACCTCACGCAGCTCCAGCTTACTTTCCCACAAGCCTATGTGGCATTGCTGCCGCTTCACCTCATCCACTTTTACACTTTATTTTTCAGTGCTTTTCAACCTGTCATATGCTGTATCACCTGCCAGGTGCCGACGTACCACCAGTGATACATGTTCCACCGGTTGAAAGGCCCTGTTCTAGTCCAACCCGCTGCTCCAGCAGGAGAACCTATGTTGTTCCAGACAACTGATCATCCAATCTTTTCTTAAAAACTTGAAGTGGTGGAGGTTTTTAAGTATATTATTTTTAATATTAGTACAATATTATTTCAGAATAATTATGCTAAGGTAATAGGTTAATATTAAAAAAAATGAGATGAGGTAAATTACAACTGTGACTGCTGGGTAGAATTTTGGTAATTAAGATGAATGTTACAGAATAGAATAGAATAGAATAGAATAGAATAGAATAGAATAGAATAGAATAGAATAGAATAGAATAGAATAGAATAGAATAGAATAGAATAGAATAGAATAGAATAGAATAGAATAGAATAGAGCTGGAAGGGCACCTATTGGCTAACTATGCAAAATACTCATGGAGTTGACATGGGTAAATGAATACCTTTACTACAGAAAAAAATGATCGCAAGTGCGGAAGAGTTGTTCACTATGATGTATTTTGTTTATGCTCAACAACAGTTGAAAAATAGTCTGTTGGTTTTCTTTTTGGCCATAAAATTGCAGATTTCAAAGAGACTTGTTACATTTCTTAGAAACCAAAACCTTTATATAATTCAGGGTTTCAAAGCATTGAAATTCTATTTTTTCTCCTCCTGTCTTTCCAAGCCAATCAAATAAATAAATTACTGATTTTGTAAGGGGCCTGATCTCTGTTGACCTAACAGTTTTCTTTAGTGCAGGATCCACTGGTAACTCTTCACCATCTTCATTCATCTGCAGCAAATCAGACATGAATGAAGCAAGACAGGAAGAATATTGACAGCTTTCAACTTTTGTTTTGTAGAGCTTGAGCATACCATGGGCAGCCATGAGAAGAAACCATAGGATTATTGAAGAATTTCTCATTTGAGAGAAAAGTGCACAGACTCAAATTATCCTACTTGGATACATTATCTGAAGCCAAGCTCTCTTTGGAGAAAGCTCTAATGCTCAGAAAGGTAGAAGGAATGAGATGAAGAGAAGAACCAATTGCAAAATAATGGAATCAGTTACATTAGTGATAATGCACTATTGGAAGAGCTCAAGGACCATGTTAGGCACAAATGATCATGGAGAAAATCTATCTATGAAGGTCCTAAGATTCAACATCAACTTGATCACACATAATTAATTAATCAGGATGATCAATGTATAGTTGCACTGTCTGCAGCCAAGAAATGTGGTGCAAATATGCCAAAAGAGACAGAATGGATAGACCCATCATTCTGGAAGGAGAAAGGTGAGTATCTATGAAGAAGTTTCAAATTCATATGCCAACTGTGTTCTTTACAAAAAAGGTTACTCAAGGTTACTCAAGGACTATCAATGGTTTCTCCTTCATGCAAGATTAAAATGTAGAAATTGCGATTGCAAATAGTGTCCTTGAGATATTGCAGCTTTTACTGCTACAGAGGTTTACATAATTGCTCTATGGTGACATAACATTGTTGCTACAGCAAGTGAGGCAACCACTTACCCACACACCCAAAATGAAGGTGGAAGTTGAAACACCTGGTCTGCTTGCTACTTACCCTGGAAAAAAAGCTTGTAATGGCATAAAATAAACTATTTTCCATCCAAGGCAGTGGAGGGATTCAGCCGGTTTGCACCAGCTCGGTAGGACCGGTAGCTAATTTTTTATTGCCCAGGCCCAGAATGGACTTCCAGAAGTGGCATCCACACAGAGAACCAGTTGTTCACATATTTGAATCTCACCACTGATCCAAGGATTATTCATAATCCCGCCATCTCAGTGACACTAATAAAAATACCTTCTCTTGCTCTGTATTTAAAAACTTTCCCTCACACAATCACTCACTCAGTAACTAGCACTTTATTGAAACTCAGACCTTATTCCTGTTGATAATGTAGGTGTCAAGCTCCGGCTGAAAAGCCCAATGAAGTAAACACACCAGAGACATAGCGATCTCTAATGTAAACTTTATTAGGCATAGCATACTGGTAGGGTTGAAGGAATGCTAGCTCTGGCAATGTGGCAGAAAAAATATACTTAAAAGAATGAACTTTCCCTCCCCTCTCTGACAGTTTGGGTCACATTTTCCAATTAGTCTTCCAGCATTTGTTATGAGAAGAAAGTCTCTATTTGCCAAAGCATCTCTCCAGTGACCTCGGCTCTCACACTGATAGGAAACATCTGTGGATACCAAATCTTCCCCTCCTCCCCCTGCAACTGTTGGCAAGCTAGAAGCAGCATGATTTTCATAATGAAAAGAATCTTTGTAGCTTGACAGGCCAGCTCCCTACAGAGTTGGGGGAACCTGAAAAACAAAATGAATACACATTATTTCTTGTTAACTCTTGTCTTGAGATGGCCCCGGCTTCTGAGGGTACTTAGTGTGGAATTGATAAATCAATCAAACTGCTTTTATATTGTGAGCTTTTACCCATCTAGCTTCTGACATTGGATAGCCCTTCCATTGGATTAAGTACTGCAAGCCTCCTTTGTGGACTCTAGAGTCAAGGATTCGCTTGGCTTCGTAGTGTGTCTCCCCACCACCACCATTATTGGGATTGGGATTGCCTTCCCCACTGGTCTTATTGTGGAGCCCCAAAAAGGTTTCAGTAGACTGCAATGGAATACTGGGGGTATCTTTGGCATTATCTTTGGCAGCTTTATTCTACGGTTACCGGGTTAATGATTTTTACAATGGGAAAGGGGCCTATGCACTTCGGTCCTAACCTTGCAAGTTTGTTTCAACTTAAGGTATTTAGTGGATAGATACATTTTGTCTCCCACATGGAACGTCTCCTAGGGAGCTTGCTTCTTATCTGCCTGTCTCTTCTGACTTTCAGCAGCTTTAGTTAAAGCTTTCTTTGCATTGCTCCAAGTGCATTGGAACGAATCTACTCACTCGATTAAGGTGCTTGAGGATGGGGGTTCCTGTGGGCACTCTGGCATTGGCACAAATTCTACCCCCGTGGCTAGCTTAAATGGAGTGAAACTGGTGCTGCTGTGTACTGTGTTGTTATACATTTCCTCCGCAAATGGCAGAAGTCCTGCCCAGGTCATTTGCTGGGAATTGACACAGCAGGTACTGTTACCCTATTGCATTAGGTTGTTCTGCAGATCCATTTGTATTCAGATGGAAATGAAAAATGAGCCCCTGGGATGACCCAATCATCCTCACACATTCCCTCCAGAACCTAGCAGTAAACTGGATCCCTCAGTCCAAGATGATGCACTTAGGCGTTCCGTGCAGCCGATTGATATGCTGCAAGAAGAACCTCGTTAGCTTCTTGGCTGATGGGTGACCAGCACATGCGATGAAATGTGCTTGCTTGAAAAAAAGATCTATTACAGTCCAAATCACAGAATTTGCTCAGAACCAGCAGCAAGATCTCCTTAGTTCTAGATTGGTTCTCTCCTTAAACAGTTTCCATCCATTGCTTCCTGTCCTACCTTCAGGTGCTTTGGAGAATAGGTTGACCCTTCTTTGTGGCAGTCCCTCCGATATTGGAAGACAGCTATCATGTCATCCCTAGTCCTTCTTTTCATTAGACTAGAATACCCAATTCCTGCAAATCAATCTTCATAAATTTTAGCCTCCAGCACCCTAATCATCTTTGCTGCTCTTCTCTGCACTCTTTCTAGAGTCGCAACATCTTTTTTTGATATAGTGGTGACCCAAACTGATGAAATATTAATTCTATCCTTCTATTGATGCAACTTGGATTTTTAAATGGTTGTCCATTAGGACTTCTAGATCACTCTCACAGTTTATCTTTATGCCAATTTAAGTGTTTCCTGCAATGCAAGCAGTAAGCAGACCAAGTGTTTCAATTTCCACTTGGGTGGGTGGGTAGGCGGTTGCCTCACTTGCTGTGGCAACAATGATATGTCACCACTGAGCAATTCTGTAAACCTCCATAGCAGCCAAAGTTGCAGTATCCCAAGGATACAGATTGCAATATATATTTCTACACTTACAGTTGCATTAAGAAGAAACCATTGGTAGCCCTTGAGTAAAGTTGAATAACTGTTTCTGGAAAGAACACAGTTGAAATAAGAATGTGAAACTTCTTCATACTCTGTTTTTTGCTTCCAGGGTGAAAGGGCTATCCATTTTGTCTCTTTGGTATATTTTCCCTACATTTCTTGGCTGCAGGCAGTGCCATCCGATCATATACTGGTCACCTTGATTGATTAACTATGTGTCATCAAGTCAATGTCAATATTTAACCTGGCCCTTTAGCTCTAAGAATGGTGCATCATCAGCATTGTAGCTGATTCCATCTATTTTGCAGCTGGTTGTCCTCTTCTTCTCTTTCCTTCTCAGAAAGATGGGGCTTCATGTAATGTATCCAAGTAGAATAATTTGAGTCTGTGCTTCTCCCTCAAATGAGAATAAAATTATATAAGGTAATGAATAAAATAATATTCACAATATGATGACAGTTATGCAGTTATGCAGTCAACCTAGATCCAAACTATACACACAGTTCAACCTTCACATGAAACATAATTGTAGGCTTCTGGCTGAGAGAAGTTATGTATTTACCTGTTGTATCAACAAGCTTGGTTACTTGAATCATCAGAAAGTTTAAATAGTTATAAGTGTAGCTGGGGGGGGGACAGTGAGAGAGAGAGCAAGAGGGCAAGAGGGTGAAGTGAGGGTTGTGTGGGGCATGCTGGAAGGAGAAGTAGAGAAAGGGGCCTGGGAGAGACGTACAGAAAGAAGCCTGAGGAAAAGGTAGAAAAATAAGCCTGAGGGAAATGTAGAGAAACAAGTTTGAGAAGAAAGAGAAAGGAATGCAGGCAGGGGAATTAATGAAGGAACAAAGGCAGTAGAAGGAGAGACCAGCAAGCAGCAGAGAAGATGGCTAAAGAGGAAGAAGGGCCAATTGGCCAACTGGCTATCTGACCACCACCCCACCCCACAGCTGAGAGGATACTGACCACCACCCCACCACATGACCTGCACAAGAGAACAGCTGGAACGAAAGACAGGAGAGTCCAGCTGACCCAAGCAACTGGAAGTGCCTGAGTAAGGGACCAGTGTGGACTGGCAGCTTGATTCGTAGCTGAGATTTTAACATTTTATAGGATGATTTGTGTCACGTTAACTATTTACATACCCTTATAGGTTTAAACACTGTAATAAAGGAGACGCAGGAACTGTGTGTTTGAAACTTGGGGGGGGGAGAAATAAATAGGTTCAGGCTTATATGGATATTGGTTTTGTAAATTATATTTTCATCTGTGTATATTGTTCAATTACACCCCTTTATTGGCCTAGGTATAATAGTGTCCACAATAGTATCCCTCATTTTCAGCTGTGTGTATGTACAGTATCAGGTCCTGTATGACTCACTTTCTAATAATTTGATTTTATTGTGTAGTCTTTCTGTTTTATGCTGGTTACTAAAATTACTAGCATACGTGTGTTGATCTGTTTAACAAAAATAATGATCCAGGAAGAGATCCTCTCTCTCATGCAGATTTCTTCTTGATACATCTTCCATTCTTTTATTATCCTATCCTAATATTGAGTCATCAGAAAAAGTTATTCTAAGGAATATCCCACAGTATTTTGCTTGGAAAAAAATCTTAAGAAATTCTTTAATGCTCCATTGTGGGGTCTTAACTAATAGTTAAACTCTACCAGTCAAGGAAGATAAAGCTCAGCCATACAAATAGTCCTTGACTTACAACCATTTATTTAGCGAGTGTTCAAAGATACAATTGCACTGAAAAAAGTGATTTATGACCTTTTCCCATACTTATGACCATTGCAGCAGCTCCAAGGTCACAGGGAGGGTACTTTTTACAATCTCTGGTGGACTTGTGATAAAGCAAAGAAATACTGAGATCAGATTTCTACTTTAGTTCAGAAGATGTTTTACAATAAGTATATAACTGAAACCAGTAGTTTTCATTTTAGGTTTTATGGATAAAGAATTTGAAAGGATATTTGGAACTTTGTTATTATATATTTCGACAGTAGCAAGAATATTATATGCACAAGGATGGAAAGGCACACTAATTCCCACAATTGAAGAGTAAGATTGATAGAGTTAGTAGAGATGGAGAAGGAAGGAAAACAATTATCTAATTTTCTAAACTAGTGGTGGAGGTGGAGGAGCAGCACCCTCTGCTCTGATGCCCTTGGTAAAAGCAAAACAAATTGGGTGGCAGAGTAATGGGAGACATGTCCTTCTTCCAAACCACCAGTGAGGCCATAGCAAGGTCCCAAGAAAGGCTTGAAGAACCAAAGGCTTAGCCCCACTGAGTTGCTAAGTGTCCCCAATTTCCTTGCTCCTTGGTAAAGCAATGACTCCCCCAAAGTTCCTGGAATGAGGCTTTGGGCTTTTCATAGCATTAAATATTTGGGTCAAGGTGAAGATAGAGGTCAAAGATGAGAGCAAGGTCAAGAGGGTGATTAGATCCGTGAGTCAGGTGCAACTGGTGACTGCAGGCAGCAAATGGGTGCAAATGATCAGAGGGGAAGAGAAGAAGAGGGAGCAGATGAGTTCAAATCCCCAGGACCAGATATATTACATCCCAGAGTGCTGAAGGACCTGGCAGACATTCTCTCAGAACAACTGAGTAATAAAATGGATCCAGGAAACTACAAACCAATGAATCTGAGGTCAATACCTGGGAAGATCCTAGAAAAGATAATCAAGCAAAAGATATGAGAACACCTCTTAATAAGCAAGCCACCTGGAAGCCAACATGGGTTTGTCAAAAACAGATCATGCCACACCAAACGTATTGCATTTTTTGACCAAGTGACTAAATTAGTGGAGCAGCCAAATGGTGTAGACATAGTATAGTTGGACTTGAATAAGGCAGTTGACAAAGTAGTTCGCAACCCACTTCTTGGTAAGCAAGAAAAAAAACTGTGGGATAGAAATCATCACCACCAGCTGGTTTTGTAACTGGCTGATCAACTCCATTCAACATGTAGTACTCAATGAAACTACATCTGCACTGAGGATATCATACAGTGGGGTAACTTAAGATTGTGTCTTAAATTCAGTACTCTTCAAAATCTTCGTGAACACTTTTGGTGAGGGGATAGAAGGGCAACTCATCACATTTGCAGACAACACCAAGCTGGAGGGAACAGGCAAAATGTTAGGATATAGGCTTGAGTGCCAGAAGGATCTTGACAGACTTTAACATTGGGCCCTATCCAACAAAATGCAGTTCAGTGGTGAGAAAAATAGGTTTTACACTTAGGCAATTAAAACCAAATGTATAGGTATGGAATAAGTGGTACACATGCAATTCTAGGCTGCCTAAACAGAGGGATCATATCAAGATCATGTGACGTGTTAGTATAGCTTTATGTTGCTTTGCTAAGAAAAGACTTGGAAAATTGCATCTAGTTTTGGTTTACACAATAGAAAAAAGATGTTGAAACATTATAAAGGGTGCAGAGAAGAGCAACAAAGGTGATTTGGAGGGCTGGGGGCTAAAACATATGAAGAATTCTTGCAGGAACTGGGTTTGTCTGATCTAACAAAGAGAACTATTAGAGATGACATGATAGCAGTCTTCCAAAATTGTAGCGGCTGTCATAGAAAAGTGGGAGTCAGCCTATATTTCCAAAGCATTTATGGACAAGACAAGAAGTAATGGGTATAACCTTCTCAAAGAGATATCCAACCTAAAATGAAGGAGAAATTTCCTGAGTGAGAACAATTAGCCAGTGGAACGGCTTGGCTCCAGAAGTTTTGGGTGCTCCATCATTGGAGGTTTTTAAGAAGAGATTGGACACCCATTTGTCCAGTATGTTATATGGTCTCCTGCTTGAGCAGGGGGTTGGACTAGAAGACCTCCAAGGTCTCTTCCAATTCGGTTATTCTGTAAGTTCAGTAGGTTTTGAAGTGTCACATCCAGTTGCAATGGCTGCTGTAGAGTTCTAGAGATGATTTCAAAGTGAAACACAATCCATTTTCCCATACCCCTGATGACCTAGTGACTTAAAATCTGTTTTCGCAAAACAAAACATTCAGACTCAGTTATGCAATTATCCTAGTCTTAGACATAAACTAAATATGGTTGTTCTACTTTTGCCTGACACATGTATGTGGACTGCCATCTACAGGAAGATTGCAGCAAGTAGTTCAGCAAGCAAATTTAATGAATACATGAAAATAAAAATAAATAAAATGTATTCACCAGGCAATGCAACAGACTTATGTCATTAGGTGTAAGAGTTACATACTCTTCCCACTGATCCTTTTATTCAGACTCATTTATTCAGGGGGTATTAAAATAGCCCACCTTTTTCTCTCTTCCCTATCTGTGATACAATTGCTCTGAGAAAGGATCCTAGGAGTGAGGGAAGAGAAGAATTGAAAATAAACATACTCAAAGACTCAATAATTTGTGTATTACGTGCACCCTGCTTAGAAAAGCACCCTGCTTAGATACACAAAATAGTAGCAGACCAGTGAGATTGAAAATGGTAAAACTGGCAGCTCTGGAAAGAAGGAAGTTAATATTTAATATTGTGGTTCTTTGCTCAAGAACAACAGGAAGCAATTAATGAGGAAACTCTGGAAGCAACTGCATCTCTGAAAGTGCCTCGAGGCATAAAATAATGTTGAACTCCTGCTATTACTCAAGAAATAGTCAACTACCTTGTGCTATGTGTGCAAGCGTAATGAGGGAACCTCAGGTACAAACTGACTTGGTGTTTAGTAATCAAGTGAAGTAAGGTAAAGAATAATAATAAAAATAAAATAAAAAAATAAAATAAATAATAATAAAATATAATGTGGAGACTAGTGCTGACATAATTGAGTTTAATTGTGTTTTAAAATAATTGAGGAGCACTGTTTGAACAGAAGCTGCCTCAATTTCTCTGTGGAGAAGTTGATGTTATTTAGCATTTGTTACAAAGGCATTTGAAAATGGTTATGACATTTTTATATTTGGGACTAATGGCTAGGCTTGGGAGAAGGAATCTTTTAAGCTTAGTTCTCTCACTTGCCAAATGGAAAGTGAAGCTATCTTCATTTGCCACAATGTTTGGATAGTTTTCTTCTGTCTTGAGCCTCATGATTCCACAGATTTTACTCCTGACAAAGATTTTTTTAGTGTTGTGAATTGTTTCTTGGGAATGTGGCTTTGTAATTGTACTGATGTCATATATTGTAGGTAATTCAACAAGTATTTTTGCGCTTTTAACATTTTTGTTCCATATAGCATCAACCTTATGAACTCTCAAGTTTCCTCTTTCTGCTAAGTATTCAAAATGGACGGTTTTTTATATATATATATAAATATATATATACATATATATATATATATGCATCTATTGATTCTCTGCAGTACTGGGGAGAAATTATGGTACACCATATATGCTTCCTCCTCCAAATCTCTCACAAAATTGTTTGAATTTGATCCCTGATTATTCACTCTGAATTTCAAACCTGACCAATAGGAAAGTACATTTGTTAAAAAAAAAAAAAGACATAGAATGAAAACCAAGCCAAGCCCAAACCTCAAGCCTTACCATTATTTTAAATTAAAAATCCTGTAGCTTCTGAAGCTGAAATGATAGCCTGTGGATAATTCTGCATAAACCTGACTGACTAGAGATGCTAATTAGAGTTGACTTTGATTAGTACTTGGATCGTGGACTGGACCTTGGTGTACACACAGGTACACTTGGCCCTGCAAAGTATTGCTGCATATATGATGAAAAACTGTGTGCATGTGCTTGTCTAAAAAAAGCTTGTTGTGATGATAACCATATAGGAATTTTGGGAGTTAATCTTGCTTTATGCGTATTTTATTCCCTCAACATAGCATAGCTAATGAAATGCTTATTGAAATCTATATTAACCTTAACTTATCATATACAGCAGTGATGGCGAACCTATTAGACACCCTGCCCCCCCACACGCCCCCGCTCTGCCCTGATCACTCTGCCCCCGCCCCTGCCCACCCTACCCCTGCCCCGCCACCCACCCACCCGCAGGGCCACCTACCACCTCCACGGCCCGCTGCAGCAGATTGCTCAGGCGGCCCTGCAGTGCCATGGCGGCCATGCTCTCTGCCCGCACCATGCAGCATCATATGTGCACGATGAGGCGCGAGGGCGGAGTCTTGTCCCTGCTGCCCACCTGCAATGTCCTTGGCTGCGCTACTAAGTGTGGGCCGCGCCCAAGGCGCCTATTACTATTGGTATGACCCTTGCTTGCTTTTGCCACAGTCTTTCTATTTCTATTTGTAGGTCTTTGTATTTTGTTATCTTCTCCAGTTCTTTCTCGTCTATTCTGCTATCTCCAGGCACTGCCACGTCCACTATCTAGACTTTTTTGTCTTTCTTATTGACAATTGTTAAGTCCAGGGTGTTATGTTGCAGGTGCTTGTCTGTTTGAATTCTGAAGTCCCAGAGCAGTTTAATTTTATCATTTTCTATGACTTTCTCTATTTTATGATCCCACCAGTTCTTGCTTACAGACAAATGATATTTCTTGCAGATCTTCCAATGCACCATTGTTGCTACTTTGTCATGCCGCTGCTTGTAGTCAGTCTGTGCGATCTTCTTGCAGCAGCTTACCAGGTGGTCCACTGTTTCTTCAGCGTCTTTGCATAGGCGGCACTTACTGTCTATTGCTGTCTTCTCAATTTTGACTTTATATTATTATTATTATTATTATTATTGATCATCGCACAGTCAGTCAGATGTTCAGACTGGATTTGGCATTTTTGTCTATCTATTGAGTCCTTACCAAGGACCTGGGATAGGCAGATGTGGATGTTTGATGGTATTACAGATATCGTCGCAGGATAGAAGCAGTTCCTAGTAAGGCCGCCTTTTGCAATTGACTAATGGCGAATTTGTCAATGCCAATGGTGTTCAAGTTGTGCTCCAGTTGTTTTGGGATTGCACCCAAGGAGCCTATTACTATTGGTATTACCCTTGCTTGCCTTTGCCACAGTCTTTCTATTTCTATTTGTAGGTCTTTGTATTTTGTTATCTTCTGCAGTTCTTTCTCGTCTATTCTGCTGTCTCCAGGCACTGCCACGTCCACTATCCAGACTTTTTTGTCTTTCTTATCGACAATTGTTAAGTCTGGGGTGTTATGTTGCAGGTTCTTGTCTGTTTGAATTCTGAAGTCCCAGAGCAGTTTAACTTTATCATTTTCTATGACTTTCTCTATTTTATGATCCCACCAGTTCTTGCTTACAGGCAAATGATATTTCTTGCAGATCTTCCATTGCACCATTTTTGCTACTTTGTCATGCCGCTGCTTGTAGTCAGTCTGTGTGATCTTCTTGCAGCAGCTTACCAGGTGGTCCACTGTTTCTTCAGCTTGTTTGCATAGGTGGCACTTACTGTTGTTGTTGTTGTTGTTGTTGTTGTTGTTGTTGTTGTTGTTATTATTATTATTATTATTATTATTATTATTATTATTATTATTATTATTATTATTATTATTATTATTATTATTATTATTATTATTATTATTATTATTCATTAGACATGAACCTCAGTCAACTGAACATTCAAATTGACTGGCGCTGATGGTTGACACGGGTTGCTGGCAGCATCCTAGGTATCAACCAGGTACCTCCTTAAAATGTAAGATGTTCCGAGTAGCACAGTTTTTTGTAGCATTGCTGGAGTTATTGCAGGAAGCTGCAGTTTCTTGATGTGTTTTGCAAAGTTTTTAGACATAGTTCCCAGTGCCCCGATGACAATGGGTCTCACTGTTACACGTTTCATCCATAATCGCGCAGTTTCGATGGCCAGGTCACGATATTTCGTAATTTTTTCCAGTTCTTTTTCTTCGACTCTGGCATCTCCCAGTACAGCAATATCAATCAGCTGTACACTTCGGTTCTCTACAACTGCGATATCCGGCGTGTTGTGTTCCAAATGGCAATCTGTCTGTATTCAAAAATCCCACAAGATCTTCACCCTCTCATTTTCAACAACTTTTTCCACCCTATGTTCCCACGACTTTTCGGACACAGGCAAGTCGTATTTTTTACACAATGCCCAGTGGATTAATTTAGTAACTCGGTCATGTCTAGATTTGTAATCAGTTTGCACGATTTTGCTGCACTCACAGATTAGGTGTGAAACAGTTTCAACTTTGTCATTGCAAAGTCGGCAATTTGGATTGTCAGTGGATTTTTGTATCTTCGCTTTCATGGCATTAGTTTGTAGTGCTTGTTCTTGAGCAGCCAGTATTAAGCCTTCCGTTTCTTTCTTGATGGTTCCCATCACATTTTCCTTCAATTTTTTTCAAATGCTGTCCATGCAAAGCTTTGGTTTTCCATCTATTTCATCTGTCATCCAGCCGTTTTTCCTTATATTCTGCCTTTGTTTCTGTTATTTTTATAGTGCTCTCTGTTTTCACAGCCTGCAGCAGTTTTTCTGTACTTTGATTCACATAGTCATTCAAACTTTGTTTTTCTTCTTCTACAGTTTGGTGGATTTGCAATAGTCCTCTGCCCCCTATTTTTCTTGGCAGGTACAACCTGTCGATGTCACTTCGTGGATGTAGAGCGTGGTGCATATTCAAAAGTTTACGCGTCTTCCGGTCTAGGTTTTCCAGTTCAGCCAAAGTCCAGTTGATAATTCCAGCTGGGTAGCGTATCACTGGGACTGCCCATGTATTAATGGCTTTAGTTATGTTTCCAGCATTCAGCTTTGATTTTAATATTTTGCGGACTCTCCTGATGTATTCCTTTTGCGTTGACTCTTTGACTTTTCCATTCAAGATGTTATTTGCTTCCAATATGCCTAGGTATTTGTAACCGTCATCCTTTCCTAGTGCTTTCACAATACTTCCATTTCCCAGTTCTATTCCTTCTATTTTTCCCATTTTTCCTCATTGCATGGATAATATAGCACATTTTCCAAGTCCAAAGTTCATTCTGATGTCGCTGCTAAACAGTTGAACTGCGTTGAGTATTGATTCAAGTTCAGTGTGGCTTTTCGTGTACAGTTTTAAATCATCCATGTATAGTAGATGGTTTATCTTGCCATGCTGGCTTGAGATGTGGTATCCCAGTTTTGTGTTTCGTAAGATTATTGTCAATGGAATTAATGCGATGTCGAACAGCAGTGGTGAAAGTGAGTCCCCTTGGAAAATTCCTCGTCTGATGTTGATTTCACCAATGTTCTCCCCATTTGCTGTTAGGACTGTTTTCCATTTTTGCATATTTGCTTTCAAAAATGTACAGATATTTTTGCTGATTCCAAAGTTTTCCAAATACGCATTAATCCAGCTGTGGGGTAATGAGTCGAATGCCTTCTTGTAATCAATCCACGCCATATTTAAGTTTGTTTTCCGTCGTTTTACATTTTTAAGTACCATTTTGTCAATGAGCAGCTGATCTTTTGTTCCTCTTGATTTTTTATAATTTCCTTTTTGTTCTACCAGATACAGACTGTTTTCCATCAGATGATTGAATACTGAATTTGCCAGTATTCTTGTAAAAAGTTTGAACATTGTTGGCAGACAAGTAATTGGGCGGTAGTTGCTTGGTTCTGTGCTCTTTTCTGGGTCCTTCATTATCAAGTATGTTCGACCAGCTGTTAACCATTCTTCACTTGTGGCATTTTGAAGCATTTCATCAAACTGAGTGACCATGTGCTGATGGAGGCTGGTGAGGTGTTTCAACCAGTATCCATGCAGCTCGTCCAGGCCAGGTGCACTCCAGTTCTTGACCTTCTTTACTTGTTTTGCAACCATATCGGTGGTTATTACAATATTCTCCATTTTGTTTCGTGTTGCTTGTTTTTGAATATCTTTGATCCAGGAGGCAGTTTTATTATGTTCCATTGGGTTTTCCCACAGTTCTTTCCAAAAGTTTAAAGTTTTTTCTTTACATGGGAAAATAGTAGTTTGGACTTGATTTTCGTCAAGTGACCGATAGAAGAGGTGCTGGTTTCTTCTGAACTGGACATTTTCATGATATTGTTTTATTTGTCCTTCGTATCTTTCAATTTTCTTTGCTGTTGCTATTACATGCTGTTTTAGTTCTTCCATGGTTTCCGTTATTGTTTTTTCCTCCAGGTTATTTTTTTTGTATAGACTATTTTTCAGCTTTTCGTTCTTTAGTTTTCCTTCTTTCAAGTATTTCAATATGCTGACATCTCCTTGTAGTTTTTTTGTTTTCTTTTCAAGTCAAATTTTCCATTTTGGTGTTCCAGTGGGTTTCTTTTTTGGCATTTTATAACCCAATTCTGCAGTTATAACAGCGGCTGTACTGTACATTAGTTGGTTTGTTTCATACAGTGTGCTGGATGGGATGGAAGTTAAAATGTTGTTCAAAGCATTTAGTAGGTCTTTCACTCATTTGCTATGCACTTCACGAATGGCAGGCAGTCTTTTTCTTTCTGTGTTTTCTTTGATGTGGTTTTCAATCTTTTCTTTCAGCATTTTCACTAGATCACTTAGCTCTACACTTTCGAGTTGTTGCACTGGGGAATCTTCATCCTGTGTGGCGGCTTCTTCCGTTGGTTGGTCAGTTTGCTGGTCAGTTTGTTCAGGTGTTGGAACAATTTTTTCAGCCTGTTCATCATTACTTGTTGTTTTCTTTTTAGCCAATGTTTCTAGATGTTGCATTTCCACATCTGTAAAAACTTTATTATGGATGATGTAGCGTCTTTGATCCATTAGTTCAGTTACGTCACTTTCCAGATGTTTTTCCTTCCACAATTGAATCATTCTTTTTTGAAATTCCCTGGCTGTTGGTTCTGCCTGGTAGTAGCATTGGATGATTTCTTGATTTTCTTCGGTTGTCCAGGTTTTGCGCTTTTGTTCCAGTCGCTTTACAGTTGTACGCTCTGGTTCCCCAGCAGTAACAACTGAGCCCTGTGGTCCATTTTTCAACAGATGTGCAGAAGCCATAGCATCTGACGCGATCCTTGTTGACCCGGGCGACGACCGATCCAGTATGGGATTTTTTTAAATTTCTTCTCATCATTAGTGATGGGAGGTGCCTGGGTTGGTTCACGGTGGCTAAGCCACTACCGATCCGAAGACTGGTAATCCCATAACCATAGGGACCAGACCCAATAGCCGTCCAGGCCCAGCCACGGGATTATTTTTATTTTTATTTTTATTTTTATTTTTATTTTTATTTATTTTTATTTTTATTTTTATTTTTATTTTTATTTTTATTTTTATTTTTATTTTTATTTTTATTTTTATTTTTATTATTTTTATTTTTATTTTTATTTTTATTTTTATTTTTATTTTTTATTTATTTTTTATTTATTTTATTTATTTTATTTTTATTTTTTCAGGGAGCTTTTCACAAGCCAATGAGCTCCATTTTCCAAATCTCTTTTTGTTGTTTTTTAAGTAAGGCCTTTTTGTTTATTGTTATTATTAGACATAGCACAGTCACACATATACACTACCGCCACACTTCACTAACAAAAATGGACTAGTTTTTTTTTTCCTTAACTACAAATATACTGTCTGGGACCCAACAGGCATATAATCTATTATTAACATATATGTTTAGTGCTTAACATACCCAATTTTCAAAACTTCCATATTTTGACCAAAATGCACTAGTGCTTTTAATAGGATTTCTTGGCCGCTAAAAATAACAATATTGAATCATGGTACCTTTACTCTTATCCCGGGTATATTTCCCCCAGATGGGAACATCTCACCCTGCTAGCATTTATCCCAACAGGCTTTCCTGTGTTAGTCCGTTACTACTCTTATTTCCCATAATTGGTTTTTCCTTAATTACATATTGTACTAAATTTCTGCAAGTATTATAGTCTATGCATCCAAATTTGGGCCAATATACTGCATCTTGCCAAATTGGACATCCTGGCCAAGTAAAACAGCAATACTTTATCATAATACTTTTACTTTTATCTCAAGTATATGGTTTATACACTGGTACATTCCATCCTGCCAACATTTCCCCTAAGGGACTTTCCAGGGGAATCCCAAAGTTAGTCTCTACAGATGCCTTGTTCCCCTTGCTGGCCTTATTGCCCATGACTGATTTTTCCCTGCCTATGAGGCCCTCAACACACAGTGACATGTGTGTATGAGTGAGTGGGGCAGCACAGAGAGAAACGTCTGCTGCTACCTAGGATTGAACTTTTAGCCTTCTGAGTGGGAGGCAAGCATCTTCAACACTAGATCATCACACCACTCACCAATTCAAGCTTAAAAGAAACACCAATTTTTTTTAGAGTAATTCTGAATGGTAATGACAGCAAAAAAAGCAAAACAGAATTTCTTCTTATAATGTGTGAGGAATAAAATTCAATTCCAAGGGTGTTGGAAAACAAAACAAGTTTTACTGAAGCATTTGCAAAGGCTGTTGGACCTTTGTACCTGCAAGTAAAGGGCCACACCCAGATTAGTTCAGCATAAACTTTTATACCTGTCCCGTAGAATACGCCATATCCTTCTTTTCCAGACCCAGTTGATAAGTCCAGTCTGCTCAAATGCTTTCTGACTGCCTAGTAGACACTGCAGCTGTACAATTAATAAGTCTCCTTTGTTTTACCTTTATCTTTCCCTTTTTCATGTTCGTGACATTCAACCAACTCAGCTCACAATAGGAGAACCTCTGAGGAACATTTTGCTGAGAAGCAGCAACAAGATCTCCAACCTCAGGCAACTGGATATCTTGGGCAGCCACAGTCCTGAAAGGTTATTTGAAAACTGATTAATGGGCTTTAGTAAGGGAATCTCTGAATAGGATCTTCAGCTTGGGCTTTCTCTTTTTAAAAGCAGCAAAGACGTTTGGAAGAGCAGAAGCAGTACCATAAAGTCAATGATTAGAAAGAATAAAAATATGATTCAATAATGAGCTTATCACAGCAGCTACATCAGGAGTCAATTAGAAGGGCTATGTGGAATGTTCCCAAATTGCATTCTAAAGCATGGGGTGTAGAAGGGTGAGTCCAGCACCTCCCAGGGGTTCATTAAAGTAGTAGTGCCTCTTTACTGCATTAGGCAGATACAACACAAGGCACCTTGCAGCAGAAAGCACCAGGCAACTTACAAAAACACAAGGCCCTTTTTTCAAATTTCTACAAAGTACTGTGTTCCACTCCCAGAGAATTTAACCTAAAGCATCCTCATACAGAAATACAGACTGCAGAAGTCAATTGTCATTTGAAGATTGTTGCCAGAAAGGCTGTGTGCCTTCTATGTATTTTTCATCTTCCGTAGATTTTCAGGCATGAGGAAAGAACTGCACTCACTTTGTTCCTCCTGGTCAGGCTTTATACAAATAGCGCATAATGTAAAACTCCTTGTATGCTCAGCACCTATTGGTTAACTATGCAAAATATTCATGGAAGACTCAGCTAAATGTGTCCCTTTACAATGATGAAACCATATGTAGAAGATTTGTTCACCATTTTTTAAAATAGTCTGTTGATTTTCTTTTCTGCCATCAAAGTGCAGACTTTAAATCCACTTGTCCACATTTCACAGAAACCAAAACCGTTATATAATCCAGGGCTCTAAGGCATTGAAATCTTGAGTTTTGTATTGTCTGCAATAGACCATTTTTAAAATAAAGACCTCAGCTGTATGGAGAAATAGCTTTATGGCCATGCAAATGTAACAGTTTAAATATATAAATGTAACAGTTTCAGCAAACGGCATAGTGGTCTGATTCAGTCTGCAGTCTTTCTCAAGGCTACGCTGACTCCTTTATAAACATCTTCTTTCTCAGAGTAATCACATCATCCGTATATTGAAACATAGTAGTTTGTTCTGGCAAAGGGTTAAAAAGTAGCAAACAGTTTATAAATGTCATTCAAAAATGTCTGGAGCTAGTGTGGGTGTTTCTCTATTTGCCTTAACTGCACCCTGGCTAAAATCCCCCTTTCTCCAGACTCTACAAGACATGTTCTCATCATATCTGTGGGTCACCTGCTTTTAGCAGAATAAAGAGGAGGCTTAACAGAGTTGGAAGGGACCTTGGAGGTCTTCTAGTCCAACCCGCTACTCAAGCAGGAGAACCTATGTTATTCCAGACAACTGGCCATCCAATCTTTTCTTAAAAACCTGAAGTGGTGGAGGTTTTTAAGTATATTATTTTTAATATAAGTATAATATTATTTCTGAATAATTATGCTAAGGTAATGGATTAATGTTAAGAAGATGTATTGAGATGAGATAAATTACAACTGTGACTGCTGTACAGAATTTTGGTATTTAAGAACAATGTTTTGCATAGATTGTTATTATTTAATTTCGGACAATACTGATATTGACAATAGATGTACCATTTAAACAATGGCAAAAGATTTTTACAAGTTTATCTGGCAAAAAACCATACCAAAAGCCCAAAATTAAATATAAATTATTGCAAGATGCTAAAAAAAGATGCGTTAGGATTACACTTGCTGTTTGGCATGGATGAAAGATTGAGTGACGCTGAGAAACAGGAGAGATTAGACAACCATTTGTCTGAAATGGTATAGGGTTTCCAGCTTAAACCGGGGGGGGGAGGTTGGTATAGATGACCTCCATGGTCCCTTCCAACTCAGTTATTCTGTTTTCTGAGGTTGTTGGAGTTGGAAGAAGTTCATTTGAGATTTGGGTGACATGATTCTTTATGTTTATGCTAAAGTTAATGTAGATTTCAATAATCATTTCAATAGCCATGCTGTGTTGAGGGTATGGAATAGGTATAAAACAAGATTGACTCCCAAAATTGTTATATGGGTATTATCCCCAAAAGCTTTTTCTAGAAGAGCACATCCAAACAGTTTTTCATCATATATATCTCAAGGTCCAGTCCACCATCCAAGTACTAATCAAAGTCAACTCTACTTAGCATCTCTAGTCAGTCAGGATTAGGCAGCCAGGATTAAAGCTAAAGAAGTTGAAATGCCATCATTTCACCTTCAGAAGACACAGGATTTTTAATTTGAAATAATGCTAAGGCTTGCGGGCTGGGCTGGGCTGGGATTGGGTTTCATTCTATTAACTTTTTTATTATATATTTTGGGTAATCAACTTGCTGTCACATAGTTTTTCATAAAACCCATTTTAAAAAAACAAACAAATGCAGTTTCCTATTGGCCAAGTTTGAACACTTTGTGGTGTTCTCCTCACATTCTCTGCACTACAGTGTGAATAATCAGGGATCAAATTCAAACAGCTTTGTGAGAGATTTGGAGGAGGAAGCATGGGACTTATCAAACTGCCTTCTTCTCAGACAAATTCCTTTCAGTATTTCAGAGGAAGTTAGCTTGGTTGATTTAAAAATACCTTTGAGGGATTACGGAGTGGAAGCAGAATATGTGAAATGTCCTCATGAAACTTTGCTTCACTTTCCATGTGGCAAGTTCACTGAGATAACTGAAACTAAAATGTTACTTCTCTCAAGCCTAACTATTCGTCCCAAACAACAAAATGCCATAAGTATGAATAAATTAAAGCCGCAGTCAATTCATATGCCTTTCTAACAACTGCTGAACAGTATCAACTTCTTCACACAGAAATTTAGGCACCTTCTTTTCAAACAGTGTTCCTCAATTATTTTTAAACCTAAATTTAAGTAATAGTCTCCACTTATTTTATTATTCTTTACCTTACTTAACTAGATTACTAAACACCAAGTGAGTTTGCATCTGTGGTTTCCTCATTACCGTTGCTGCACCCACTCATTACACAAAGTAATTGTCCGTTTCTTGGGGAATAGCAGGAGTTTGACATTATTTCAAGATTTCAAGGCACTTTTAGAGATGCAGCTGACTTCCACAATTTCCTCATTAACTGCTTTCTGTGGTTCTTGGGCAAAGAACCACATTATTAAATATTAATTTCCTTTCTTTTTAGGGCTACCAATTTTACCATTTTCAGTCTCACTGGTCTCCTACTATTTAGTGTACCTGTGGTTAATTGATTTCTAATTTTGCATGTTCATCTTCTATGAGGTCCTGTATCAAGGCTATTTGATGGGACTCCACAGAAATTGGCTCCAACCCTCAAGGCAAAGCTTAGGAGATGTGGCTCAATAATCACCTTTTCCACTCATTGCCGGGAATTTTCACTCCATTGCTCACCAACAACCAGGCTCAAACTTGACCCCCTGAGGGATCCTCCAAGTATGCTTTTTCACTGCAGCAATTCTTTGCATCTTGATTACTTAACATTTTCTGTATTGTATTTCTGCATCTAATACAGAAATTGTTAAATCTTTCAGTAGCTTTTTTTTCTATTCTTCTCATCCTTCACTCTAAGGATCCTTTCTCAGAGCAATTGTATTGCAGATTGGGAGAAGAAAAAAGATAGAAAGAAGAGAAAAAGATGTTGAAAAATAGGCAAATGTTGAAAAGTCATATTTAGCTTGTGAAACTAGGATGATTTTATATATAACTAAGTCTGAGTATTTTGTTTTGTGAAAACAGATTTTAGGTTACTGTGTTATTCAGGGTATGGGAAAATGCTTGTGCTTCACTTTGAAATCATCTCTAAATCTCTACAGCATCCATGGCAACCGTATGCGACACCTGAGAACCAACAGAACTTACAGAATAACTGAGTTGGAATGGACCTGCTAGTCCAATCCCATGCTCAAGCAAGAAACCTTATACCATTTCAGACAAATGGCTTTCCAAATCATTCTTTAAAACCTCCAGTGATGGAGCACCCAAAACATCTGGAGCCAAACTCTCACCGTTACTGCTATTGAGCCACGTATTACCTATTCTATACCTGTGCATTCATTTTTTCTTGCCTAAGTGTAAAGCCACATTGTTCTCACCACTGAAATTTAGAGATAAGTAATAAAAAATATGCCCCCCATGAGATCCTTTGTAGCTGAAGCAGCAGGAAACATTCAACGTAACCAACACTGACAGCTTTTGGAACTCAGCTCTCCTTCTCAATTTCAGTTAATCTTCTGTGTCCCACAGGATTCCTAATAACCCTCGATTAGGGCTGTAGGAATATTTCCAACTCTGCATATATTCTCTGTCTTCAGGGAAATAGAAATCACCTGGATGAGGGAGGAATACTTCAATGAAAGCCCAATCAGTCTGTGCTTAATCTGAGTGCCACAAAGACCCACCAAGAAGCAGAGCAGCTGTTTTCCCAAAACCCACCCATAAAAATGTGTCACCCATGATAGCAGTGCCAACCCAGATTTCTACTACTTGGTTTTAAGGGCTCTTTCCAAACTCCAGCCATTAGTGAACATGGCCGAGCATTATCATCGTGGACTGCAGAGTTTGGGCAGCAATTCAGTAAGGAATTTTCTTTGCCCCATTAGGACATTGCAAGTCCTGAGCCTCCAATCTTTTACAACCATAGCAGGTTAGATGTTCAACTAAGTCTGCTGCTCTTCTAAGGGCTTTTGTAACAGCTAACAAACAGGAGTGTTTCAATGCAAGGAAGATGCACCATTGCCTTATGTAAGAACTATTTTGCAATAATTCACTGAGATGATATGATGCAATCATTACAACTCCATAAATAGAGAGCCATGTCTGTCCCAGGAGTAAGATTTGGTCCAGAACCAGTCTCAGCATGAAGATCCTTTACCTGCTGTTCGCATTTCTTTTCCTTGCATTCCTGTCTGAACCAGGTAAGAAACAAAATTACTGATAATTTACAAAGGATTGGTAACTCACTCCTTTTAAAACAAGGAGTGTTTTATCCTGAAAGCAGGATAATCTTCAACATCTTTTTGTTTTACTTTACAGAAATAGCTTTGAACAGTATAGACTATTGACAACATGAGCCTCCAAACATTTGAAAAATATGCCATTGATTTTTCTTTTGATTCACAATTCTTGAAAGAACTTTATTGGGGATTTTGTTATTGTAGCTTATTTTTGTTGATTTGCTTCACTTTAGTATTGGTTTACCAAATTCTCAGCCAAATATGTTCTATTTGAATAAGGAGGCACAATGGACAAACAGTTTGGTCTAGTGATTAGAGCAAAACACTACAATACTGGATACTGAGTTCTAGTCCCACCTTAGGCCGGAAAGCTGACTGAGTGAATTTGGACCTCTCTCTCTCTCTCTCTTTCTCTCCCTCTCTCTCTCTCACCAAACCTCTTGATGGTGTTGCTGTTACAGAGAGAAACGGAGGAGGAAGGGTTATTAGATACATTTACCACCTTGAGTTATTTTTAAAAAATAAAAATGGAAAAAAATAAAAGATATTAATGATCTAGTGAATATATTTGTACTTAATATGGGGAAAAGAGAAGAAATTGCAGCAAAATATCATAAATGCATAGCATTTGAAGAGCAGAAAAGAGCAGTGATAGAAACATTAAGAGAAGAGGGAGAAAGCCAAAGGAAAACCAGGTCCTAAAGTGTAAAGGAAGTTAAACCTTCTCACTCAAGGTCTTCATCCAAAACACACAATGCAACTGGCCACTGTCACTCAGCAAGGATCCATGGCAATACTGGAGAGAAATATATCACAGCAAGGTCTACCCTTCATTTGAACCAGATTATTTCTTCCCTCCTACATTAATAGATGTAGGCTTACCAGCTAATTCATCTCTGAGTCAGACTTCAAACCTGGGTTAATAGCTGATTTATTTGAGCTGCTGCAGGAGATCAGCAGAAATGGATCTCTGTGGTCAGAGAAAACTTGCTGTAGTCCTAGGAATCCTGCAATTCTTGGAAGGATGTTTCCATTCCCACCTTGGATGAACGGTTACAAAAGCTGAGGGAGTTAGCAGAGATGGCTAAACTGACAGTTTTGATAAAAGAAAAGAATATAAGTACTTTTGTTTCTACTTGGAAACTCCTTCTGGACTTTGTGCTTGAGGTGGAAAAAAATGATACTATGATTCTGGGGTTTACTGATTTGACTGACTTGTTGATAGAGAAATGGCTAGTTCACACTACTACAGAAATGTAAAAAGTTGAGATTCGATTTTAATGCCTTATTTTACTGCAACAGAGAAATCAGAAGTCAACGCCTTTTGTTTCTCCCCCCCTTTCCACATTTCCCTTTTTCCTCTTTCCCTATTGTTGTTCCTTACTATTTGCTTTTTATTTTCATATTTTTATGTTATAAATGAATAAAATTATAAATTGATAAAGGAATCCTGCAATTCTGTAGAAGAAGGTAGTGTCTTGGAAGGAAAAATGTATTTAAATATTAAGGAATCTTTACTCATCATTTACCTGTCTCCCCTTTTTCTTTTTATAGGGAATGCCCACAGCAACTGTCATCATAAAGGAGGAATCTGCTCTCTCACTATGTGTCTTCACGGCACTGACCTTGGGCAGCAGGACTGTGTGAAGGGTTTGAGGTGCTGTAAACGGTAAGAAAACTCTCCTCTAATAGAGATACTACAGATACAGTACATAATGAGATTCTCTGCCTGATATTGTTTGCATTCACAAAGCTTTGCAAAGCAAAGAATTTACTTTAAAATCACTTTGATCAACTTATCATTTTTTCTCATTTGTATAGTCAAAATGGAAAATAATGCCATCTCCATCTACGACCACGGACATCTTCAAGATATGGCCAATGACCTGAGATTACCGCCTGCTATCGCTTTATCTTTCTTTATATAAATCAAATTGCTACCCATCAAACTCTAAAACATTTGTGCATTGAAGTAAAATTTGGCAAATATTTCTTGAAATAAAGCTAAATGAGCATTGCAGACATTGTGCAACTTCTTTAAAAAGTACCTGGGAGCAGTATATTCCTGTGACTACTGGTATGAGAGGGAGAGAGAGAGAGAGAGAGAGAGGGGTGGGGTGGGGTGTTCCCTGCTCTTCAACCACATATTATGCTATAATTTCACACAGTCTCATTCTTCCCTTTCGGTTTATTTATTTATTGTAGTGATTAAGGTTGTTTTTTCTCAAGTTAAATACGATTGGATACAACTTAGAATAAGAATGACTTTGTCTGATGACTTAATATCAGCACAGCCTGGATCTTGATAAAGGAAAAGAAGATGTAGCAATAGGAAATCCGCAAGAGAGAGAGGATCCTTGCCTGGCCCATTCTTTTTGTTAAATAGACCAACAGATGTTATGATATTGATTTTAGGTACCATCTAAATGAATAGATAGACTACACAATAAAACCACATTATCAGAGGGTGAGTCACATAGGACCTGATGCAGACAAACACACACAGCCAACATGTGAGGGATACTATTGGGGACACTATTATACCTATGCTAATAAAGGGGTGTGATCTAACAATGTACACAGGTGAAAACATAATTTGCACAACCAGTATCCATACAAGCCTGAACCCATTTAATTCCCCCCCCCTCAACTTTCATTCACACACTTTCTACTTCTCTTTTATTACAATCTCTAATTTTTTAAAGACGTTGTAAATATTTAACTTGTGGCATAAATCATCCTATAAAATGTTAAAATCTCAGCTTTGAATCAGACTTCACTGAAAAGAATTATTAAAATACAAATAGTAATTTCCAGAGTAAGTCTAGGACCAATAATTTACATATATCCATTCTTTATTAGCCTTTTAATGGAGCATTTTTTACAACATAACAGGGTACATGTAACACAGAAATCAGCTAGATTTCCCTTTTCCACTTTTATCCTCATCCCTCATGTTTAGGGTTCTTTCTCAAATCAATTCTATCACAGCATGGAGTTGAAAGGAGGTGGGATAGCCTAATACACCTCTACATGTTTTTTCCATCTCCTTTAGTGGTTTTCATTCATTTGGATAAAAGAGTCTGTGTGGAATTCCTGTAACTACTCAATATTTCTGATGATTAAGGTAACTGAGTCTGTTTCTACAACAGGTAAATACATACTTCCCTCAGCTGGAAGCCCACAATTATGTTTCAGGTAAATGTTGAAATATTTAATATGGATCTAACACTAGGTGCATAACGGCATCATAATATGGTCATAATATTGGTGAATATTATTGTATTCTTTACCTTATTTCATTTTATGTCAAGGTTCCGGTTAAAAAGCCCAACAAATTAAATCCAGCAGACACATTGCGATCTCTAATGTAAAGCTTTATTAGGCATAGCATACCAGCACAGTAGAAAGAATACCAGCTCTGCCAATATGGCAGGAAAAAGTTAATTAAAAGGGTAAAACCTTCCCTCCCCTCTCTGACAGTTCAGGTCACATTGTTTGAGAAGAAAACATCAATTTGCCAAAACATCTCTTCAATGACCTTGGCTCTCACACTGATAGCAACCACCTGTGCATACTAAACCTTCTCCCCCTCCCCCCAGACTGTAGGCAAGCTAGAAGCATCATGGCAGTTCTGAAGCAAGGGATCTTCAGAGCTTGACACTTTATTGTTAAACGACATGTCAGTTTGTCCCCGAGATGTCCTCATTTCCCTCTCTGCACATACAGTACTCATTACACAAGATAATTGACCATTTCTGGGGTAATACCAGGAGCTCAACATTATTTCTAGACTTCAATGCAGTTTTAGAAATACAGCTGGCCTCTACCTGCTTCCTGTGGTTCTTGAGCAAAGAACTACATTACTAATATTTGACTTTCTTTTCAGAGCGGCTAGTTTTGCCATTTGTGGTCTCACTGACCCACTAATATTCACTCTATGTGAGGGCAAGGTTGGCAGGGGAGAATCCACAGAAATGAAAGAGCCCTTTCTAACTCCAATTCTATCACTGGCAGGGAGAAGAAAGGAGGTTTGGGTCTAGTAAACCCTGAAATGTTCTCCTATCTTCTCTAGCCCTTCTTATTCAGCTGAATAAAAGAGTCCAACGGAAGAGTGAGAAATTCCTATACCTACTGGCTCTTCCTGATGATCCAAGGAACTAAGCCTGTTCCTACTGTACATAAATACTTCCCCCAGGTGGCAGCCCATAATTATGTTCCAGGAAAATAATGGATAGCCGTATTTAGTTTGATTTAAGATGATGTTGACTGCATAACTAACTCATAATACTGTGAAGACAGGCATTATGTTGTAACGTCACTAGGAGTATGGGGCAATGTCTTGTGTTTCACTTTGAAATTATCTCTCTGACTCTATAAAATCCATGGCAGGTGACACTTCAGTCCTATCCCAAATGAGATACAATGAGGGACCTCCTCCTAAGGGGCTTTTTCACACTAAGAGAAAGCCACAAAACCAGCAGTAACCTTAACCCTAACCCACTGCTATTTACATAAGAAGGGGATTTTAAACCAACACAAGAGTATTTTGAGAGGAAATATTTCACTCCTTAAGAAAAGTATCTCTTCTTATAGCAGAAGGGAACACTTGAGCAATTGCACGGTAGATCTTTTTTTATTTTACTAATGGAACTCTCTAATCTGGGATAACCACTAGTCAACTGTTAGCTGCTCATTTCTTCCTCCTGCTCCTGATCTCATAGACAATACACCATAGAATAATAGAGTGGAAAGGGACCTTGGAGGTCTTCTAGTCCAACCCCCTGCTCAAACCTATACCATTTCAGACAAATGATTATGCAATCTCTTTTGAGAGCCTTTAGTGATGGAACACCCACAACTTCTGAAGGCAAGCTATTCCATTGGCTGATTGCTCTCATTGTTAGGAAATTTCTTCTTACTTCTAGGTTGATTCTCTTCTTGATTCCAACCATTGCTTCTTGTCTTGCATTCGGGTGCTTTGGAAAATAGCTTGAACCTTTCATCTTTGTAGGAGCCCCTGAAATATTGGAGTATTACTATCATTGCTACCCAGGGCTTTTTTTCTCATAGAACGCTCAGAACGGAGTTCCGGCACCTTTTTTGGATGGAACCTTGTAGGGTAGGCAAAGTGGGATGTATGAGATATGTGAGTTCCGGCACCTTTTTTTTTTTTTTTTTTTTTTACAAAAAAAGCACTGTTGCTACCAATCAAACTCTAAAACATTTGTGCATTGAAGTAAAATTTGGCAAATATTTCTTGAAATAAAGCTAAATGAGCATTGCAGACATTGTGCAACTTCTTTAAAAAGTACCTGGGAGCAGTATATTCCTGTGACTACTGGTATGAGAGGGAGAGAGAGAAAGAGAGAGAGAGGGGTGGGGTGGGGTGTTCCCTGCTCTTCAACCACATATTATGCTATAATTTCACACAGTCTCATTCTTCCCTTTCGGTTTATTTATTTATTGTAGTGATTAAGGTTGTTTTTTCTCAAGTTAAATACGATTGGATACAACTTAGAATAAGAATGACTTTGTCTGATGACTTAATATCAGCACAGCCTGGATCTTGATAAAGGAAAAGAAGATGTAGCAATAGGAAATCCGCAAGAGAGAGGATCCTTGCCTGGCCCATTCTTTTTGTTAAATAGACCAACAGATGTTATGATATTGATTTTAGGTACCATCTAAATGAATAGATAGACTACATAATAAAACCACATTATCAGAGGGTGAGTCACATAGGACCTGATGCAGACAAACACACACAGCCAACATGTGAGGGATACTATTGGGGACACTATTATACCTATGCTAATAAAGGGGTGTGATCTAACAATGTACACAGGTGAAAACATAATTTGCACAACCAGTATCCATACAAGCCTGAACCCATTTAATTCCCCCCCCTCAACTTTCATTCACACACTTTCTACTTCTCTTTTATTACAATCTCTAATTTTTTTAAGACGTTGTAAATATTTAACTTGTGGCATAAATCATCCTATAAAATGTTAAAATCTCAGCTTTGAATCAGACTTCACTGAAAAGAATTATTAAAATACAAATAGTAATTTCCAGAGTAAGTCTAGGACCAATAATTTACATATATCCATTCTTTATTAGCCTTTTAATGGAGCATTTTTTACAACATAACAGGGTACATGTAACACAGAAATCAGCTAGATTTCCC
The DNA here is from genome assembly GCA_023970755.1 of Azemiops feae. NCBI lineage: Eukaryota > Metazoa > Chordata > Lepidosauria > Squamata > Viperidae > Azemiops > Azemiops feae. The sequence continues at coordinate 122,379 of JALGBA010002148.1, forward strand.
TTTTCCACTTTTATCCTCATCCCTCATGTTTAGGGTTCTTTCTCAAATCAATTCTATCACAGAATGGAGTTGAAAGGAGGTGGGATAGCCTAATACACCTCTACATGTTTTTTCCATCTCCTTTAGTGGTTTTCATTCATTTGGATAAAAGAGTCTGTGTGGAATTCCTGTAACTACTCAATATTTCTGATGATTAAGGTAACTGAGTCTGTTTCTACAACAGGTAAATACATACTTCCCTCAGCTGGAAGCCCACAATTATGTTTCAGGTAAATGTTGAAATATTTAATATGGATCTGACACTAGGTGCATAACGGCGTCATAATATGGTCATAATATTGGTGAATATTATTGTATTCTTTACCTTATTTCATTTTATGTCCGGTTAAAAAGCCCAACAAATTAAATCCACCAGACACATTGCAATCTCTAATGTAAAGCTTTATTAGGCATAGCATACCAGCACAGTAGAAAGAATACCAGCTCTGATAATATGGCAGGGAAAAGTTAATTAAAAGGGTAAAACCTTCCCTCCCCTCTCTGACAGTTCAGGTCACATTGTTTGAGAAGAAAACTTCAATTAATGACCTTGGCTCTCACACTGATAGCAACCACCTGTGCATACTAAACCTTCTCCCCCTCCCCCCAGACTGTAGGCAAGCTAGAAGCATCATGGCAGTTCTGAAGCAAGGGATCTTCAGAGCTTGACACTTTATTGTTAAACATGTCAGTTTGTCCCCGAGAAGTCCTCATTTCCCTCTCTGCACATACAGTACTCATTACACAATTGACCATTTCTGGGGTAATACCAGGAGCTCAACATTATTTCTAGACTTCAATGCAGTTTTAGAAATACAGCTGGCCTCTACCTGCTTCCTGTGGTTCTTGAGCAAAGAACTACATTACTAATAATTGACTTTCTTTTCAGAGTGGCTAGTTTTGCCATTTGTGGTCTCACTGACCCACTAATATTCACTCTATGTGAGGGCAAGGTTGGCAGGGGAGAGTCCACAGAAATGAAAGAGCCTTTTCTAACTCCAATTCTATCACTGGCAGGGAGAAGAAAGGAGGTTTGGGTCTAGTAAACCCTGAAATGTTCTCCTATCTTCTCTAGCCCTTCTTATTCAGCTGAATAAAAGAGTCCAACGGAAGAGTGAGAAATTCCTATACCTACTGGCTCTTCCTGATGATCCAAGGAACTAAGCCTGTTGCTACTGTACATAAATACATACTTCCCCCAGGTGGCAGCCCACAATTATGTTCCAGGAAAATAATGGGTAGCCGTATTTTGTTTGCATCTAAGATGATGTTTACTGCATAACTAACTCATAATACTGTGAAGACAGGCATTATGTTGTAAGGTCACTAGGAGTATGGGGCAATGTCTTGTGTTTCACTTTGAAATTATCTCTCTGACTCTATAAAATCCATGGCTGGTGACACTTCAGTCCTATCCCAAATGAGATACAATGAGGGACCTCCTCCTAAGGGGCTTTTTCACACTAAGAGAAAGCCACAAAACCAGCAGTAACCTTAACCCTAACCCACTGCTATTTACATAAGAAGGGGATTTTAAACCAACACAAGAGTATTTTGAGAGGAAATATTTCACTCCTTAAGAAAAGTATCTCTTCTTATAGCAGAAGGGAACACTTGAGCAATTGCACGGTAGATCTTTTTTATTTTACTAATGGAACTCTCTAATCTGGGATAACCACTAGTCAACTGTTAGCTGCTCATTTCTTCCTCCTGCTCCTGATCTCATAGACAATACACCATAGAATAATAGAGTGGAAAGGGACCTTGGAGGTCTTCTAGTCCAACCCCCTGCTCAAACCTATACCATTTCAGACAAATGATTATGCAATCTCTTTTGAGAGCCTTTAGTGATGGAACACCCACAACTTCTGAAGGCAAGCTATTCCATTGGCTGATTGCTCTCATTGTTAGGAAATTTCTTCTTACTTCTAGGTTGATTCTCTTCTTGATTCCAACCATTGCTTCTTGTCTTGCATTCGGGTGCTTTGGAAAATAGCTTGAACCTTTCATCTTTGTAGGAGCCCCTGAAATATTGGAGTATTACTATCATTGCTACCCAGGGCTTTTTTTCTCATAGAACGCTCAGAACGGAGTTCCGGCACCTTTTTTGGATGGAACCTTGTAGGGTAGGCAAAGTGGGATGTATGAGATATGTGAGTTCCGGCACCTTTTTTTTTTTTTTTTTTACAAAAAAAGCACTGTTGCTACCAATCAAACTCTAAAACATTTGTGCATTGAAGTAAAATTTGGCAAATATTTCTTGAAATAAAGCTAAATGAGCATTGCAGACATTGTGCAACTTCTTTAAAAAGTACCTGGGAGCAGTATATTCCTGTGACTACTGGTATGAGAGGGAGAGAGAGAGAGAGAGAGAGAGGGGTGGGGTGGGGTGTTCCCTGCTCTTCAACCACATATTATGCTATAATTTCACACAGTCTCATTCTTCCCTTTCGGTTTATTTATTTATTGTAGTGATTAAGGTTGTTTTTTCTCAAGTTAAATACGATTGGATACAACTTAGAATAAGAATGACTTTGTCTGATGACTTAATATCAGCACAGCCTGGATCTTGATAAAGGAAAAGAAGATGTAGCAATAGGAAATCCGCAAGAGAGAGAGGATCCTTGCCTGGCCCATTCTTTTTGTTAAATAGACCAACAGATGTTATGATATTGATTTTAGGTACCATCTAAATGAATAGATAGACTACACAATAAAACCACATTATCAGAGGGTGAGTCACATAGGACCTGATGCAGACAAACACACACAGCCAACATGTGAGGGATACTATTGGGGACACTATTATACCTATGCTAATAAAGGGGTGTGATCTAACAATGTACACAGGTGAAAACATAATTTGCACAACCAGTATCCATACAAGCCTGAACCCATTTAATTCCCCCCCCTCAACTTTCATTCACACACTTTCTACTTCTCTTTTATTACAATCTCTAATTTTTTTAAGACGTTGTAAATATTTAACTTGTGGCATAAATCATCCTATAAAATGTTAAAATCTCAGCTTTGAATCAGACTTCACTGAAAAGAATTATTAAAATACAAATAGTAATTTCCAGAGTAAGTCTAGGACCAATAATTTACATATATCCATTCTTTATTAGCCTTTTAATGGAGCATTTTTTACAACATAACAGGGTACATGTAACACAGAAATCAGCTAGATTTCCCTTTTCCACTTTTATCCTCATCCCTCATGTTTAGGGTTCTTTCTCAAATCAATTCTATCACAGAATGGAGTTGAAAGGAGGTGGGATAGCCTAATACACCTCTACATGTTTTTTCCATCTCCTTTAGTGGTTTTCATTCATTTGGATAAAAGAGTCTGTGTGGAATTCCTGTAACTACTCAATATTTCTGATGATTAAGGTAACTGAGTCTGTTTCTACAACAGGTAAATACATACTTCCCTCAGCTGGAAGCCCACAATTATGTTTCAGGTAAATGTTGAAATATTTAATATGGATCTAACACTAGGTGCATAACGGCATCATAATATGGTCATAATATTGGTGAATATTATTGTATTCTTTACCTTATTTCATTTTATGTCAAGGTTCCGGTTAAAAAGCCCAACAAATTAAATCCAGCAGACACATTGCGATCTCTAATGTAAAGCTTTAGTAGGCATAGCATACCAGCACAGTAGAAAGAATACCAGCTCTGCCAATATGGCAGGAAAAAGTTAATTAAAAGGGTAAAACCTTCCCTCCCCTCTCTGACAGTTCAGGTCACATTGTTTGAGAAGAAAACATCAATTTGCCAAAACATCTCTTCAATGACCTTGGCTCTCACACTGATAGCAACCACCTGTGCATACTAAACCTTCTCCCCCTCCCCCCAGACTGTAGGCAAGCTAGAAGCATCATGGCAGTTCTGAAGCAAGGGATCTTCAGAGCTTGACACTTTATTGTTAAACGACATGTCAGTTTGTCCCCGAGATGTCCTCATTTCCCTCTCTGCACATACAGTACTCATTACACAAGATAATTGACCATTTCTGGGGTAATACCAGGAGCTCAACATTATTTCTAGACTTCAATGCAGTTTTAGAAATACAGCTGGCCTCTACCTGCTTCCTGTGGTTCTTGAGCAAAGAACTACATTACTAATATTTGACTTTCTTTTCAGAGCGGCTAGTTTTGCCATTTGTGGTCTCACTGACCCACTAATATTCACTCTATGTGAGGGCAAGGTTGGCAGGGGAGAATCCACAGAAATGAAAGAGCCCTTTCTAACTCCAATTCTATCACTGGCAGGGAGAAGAAAGGAGGTTTGGGTCTAGTAAACCCTGAAATGTTCTCCTATCTTCTCTAGCCCTTCTTATTCAGCTGAATAAAAGAGTCCAACGGAAGAGTGAGAAATTCCTATACCTACTGGCTCTTCCTGATGATCCAAGGAACTAAGCCTGTTCCTACTGTACATAAATACTTCCCCCAGGTGGCAGCCCATAATTATGTTCCAGGAAAATAATGGATAGCCGTATTTAGTTTGATTTAAGATGATGTTGACTGCATAACTAACTCATAATACTGTGAAGACAGGCATTATGTTGTAACGTCACTAGGAGTATGGGGCAATGTCTTGTGTTTCACTTTGAAATTATCTCTCTGACTCTATAAAATCCATGGCAGGTGACACTTCAGTCCTATCCCAAATGAGATACAATGAGGGACCTCCTCCTAAGGGGCTTTTTCACACTAAGAGAAAGCCACAAAACCAGCAGTAACCTTAACCCTAACCCACTGCTATTTACATAAGAAGGGGATTTTAAACCAACACAAGAGTATTTTGAGAGGAAATATTTCACTCCTTAAGAAAAGTATCTCTTCTTATAGCAGAAGGGAACACTTGAGCAATTGCACGGTAGATCTTTTTTTATTTTACTAATGGAACTCTCTAATCTGGGATAACCACTAGTCAACTGTTAGCTGCTCATTTCTTCCTCCTGCTCCTGATCTCATAGACAATACACCATAGAATAATAGAGTGGAAAGGGACCTTGGAGGTCTTCTAGTCCAACCCCCTGCTCAAACCTATACCATTTCAGACAAATGATTATGCAATCTCTTTTGAGAGCCTTTAGTGATGGAACACCCACAACTTCTGAAGGCAAGCTATTCCATTGGCTGATTGCTCTCATTGTTAGGAAATTTCTTCTTACTTCTAGGTTGATTCTCTTCTTGATTCCAACCATTGCTTCTTGTCTTGCATTCGGGTGCTTTGGAAAATAGCTTGAACCTTTCATCTTTGTAGGAGCCCCTGAAATATTGGAGTATTACTATCATTGCTACCCAGGGCTTTTTTTCTCATAGAACGCTCAGAACGGAGTTCCGGCACCTTTTTTGGATGGAACCTTGTAGGGTAGGCAAAGTGGGATGTATGAGATATGTGAGTTCCGGCACCTTTTTTTTTTTTTTTGTTTTTTTACAAAAAAGCACGTGGCTACAAATCAACACTCTAAAACATTTGGTGATTGAGAGTAAAATTTGCAATAGTTCGTGAAATAAAGCTACAGGATCATGCAGGACATTGTCAACTTCTTTAAAAAGTACCTTGGAGCAGTATAATTCCTGTGACTACTGGTATGAGAGGGAGAGATAGAGCGAGAGAGAGGGGGTGGGGTGGGGTGTTTCCCATGCTCTTCAACCACATATTTGCTATAGTTCACACAGTCTCCATCTTCCCTTTCGTTATTTATTTTTGTAGTATTATAGGTTGTTTTTTCTCAGTTTGAATAACGATTGGATACAACTTAGAATGAGAATGACTTTGTCGGTGGATTAATAGTGCCGCACACCTGGATCTTGATAATGAAAGAAGATGTAGCATAGGCAATCCGCAAGAGAGAGAGGACCTTGCCTGGCCCATTCTTTTGTAAATAGACAGACCAACAGATGTTATGAAATTGATTTTAGATACCATCTAAACGAATAGATAGACTACACAATAAAACCACATTATCAGAGGGTGAGTCACATAGGACCTGATGCAGACAAACATACACAGCCAACATGTGAGGGATACTATTGTGGACACGATTATACCTATGCTAATAAAGGGGTGTGATTTAACAATGTACACAGGCGAAAACATAATTTGCACATCCAGTATCCATACAAGCCTGAACCCATTTAATCCCCCCCCTCAACTTTCATTCACACACTTTCTATTTCTCTTTTATTACAATGTCTAAATTTATAAGGGGATTTAAATATTTAACTAGTGGCATAAATCATCCTATAAAATGTTAAAATCTCATCTATAAATCAGACTTCAATGAAAAGAATTATTAAAATACAAATAGTAATTTCCAGAGTAAGTCTAGGACCAATAGTTTACATATATCCATTCTTTATTAGCCTTTTAATGCAGCATTTTTTACAACATAGGCAGGGTACATGTAACACAGAAATCAGCTAGATTTCCCTTTTCCACTTTTATCCTCATCCCTCATGTTTAGGGTCCTTTCTCAAATCAATTCTATCACAGCATGGAGTTGAAAGGAGGTGGGATAGCCTAATACACCTCAACACGTTTTTTTCCATCTCCTTTAGTGGTTTTCATTCATTTGAATAAAAGAGTCTGTGTGGAATTCCTGTAACTACTCAATATTTCTGATGATTCAGGTAACCAAGTCTGTTGCTATAACAGGTAAATACATACTTCCCTCAGCTGGAAGCCCACAATTATGTTTCAGGTAAATGTTGAAATATTTAACATGGATCTAACACTAGGTGCATAACGGCATCATAATATGGTCATAATATGGTGAATATTATTGTATTCTTTACCTTATTTTATTTTATGTCAAAGTTCCGGTTAAAAAGCCCAACAAATTAAATCCACCAGACACATTGCGATCTCTAATGTAAAGCTTTATTAGGCATGGCATACCAGCACAATAGAAAGAATACCAGCTCTGGCAATACGGCAGAAAAAAGTTAATTAAAAGGGTAAAACCTTCCCTCCCCTCTCTGACAGTTCAGGTCACATTGTTTGAGAAGAAAACATCAATTTGCCAAAACATCTCTTCAATGACCTTGGCTCTCACACTGATAGCAACCACCTGTGCATACTAAACCTTCTCCCCCTCCCCCCAGACTGTAGGCAAGCTAGAAGCATCATGGCAGTTCTGAAGCAAGGGATCTTCAGAGCTTGACACTTTATTGTTAAACGACATGTCAGTTTGTCCCCGAGATGTCCTCATTTCCCTCTCTGCACATACAGTACTCATTACACAAGATAATTGACCATTTCTGGGGTAATACCAGGAGCTCAACATTATTTCTAGACTTCAATGCACTTTTAGAAATACAGCTGGCCTCTACCTGCTTCCTGTGGTTCTTGAGCAAAGAACTACATTACTAATAATTGACTTTCTTTTCAGAGGGGCTAGTTTTGCCATTTGTGGTCTCACTGACTCACTAATATTCACTGTATGTGAGAGCAAGGTTGGCAGGGAAGAGTCCACAGAAATGGGCTCCACCCTCAAGGCAAAGAGCCTTTTCTAACTCCAATTCTATCACTGGCAGGGAGAAGAAAGGAGGTTTGGGTCTAGTAAACCCTGAAATGTTCTCCTATCTTCTCTAGCCTTTCTTATTCAGGTGAATCAAAGAGTCCAATGGAAGAGTGAGAAATTTCTATACCTACTGGCTCTTCCTGATGATCCAAGGAACTAAGCCTGTTGCTACTGTACATAAATACATACTTCCCCCAGGTGGCAGCCCACAATTATGTTCCAGGAAAATAATGGGTAGCCGTATTTAGTATGCATCTAAGATGATGTTGACTGAATAACTCTCATAATATTGTGAAGACAGGCATTATGTTGTAAGGTCATTAGGAGTATGGGGCAATGTCTTGTGTTTCACTTTGAAATTATCTTTCTGACGCTATAAAATCCATGGCTGGTGACACTTCAGTCCTATCCCAAATGAGATAAAATGAGGGACCTCCTCCTAAGGGGCTTTTTCACACTAAGAGAAAGCCACAAAACCAGCAGTAACCTTAACCCTAACCCACTGCTATTTACATAAGAAGGGGATTTTAAACCAACACAAGAGTATTTTGAGAGGAAATACAGTATTTCACTCCTTAAGAAAAGTATCTCTTCTTATAGCAGAAGGGAACACTTGAGCAATTGCAAGGTAGATCTTTTTTTATTTTACTAATGGAACTCTCTAATCTGGGATAACCACTAGTCAACTGTTAGCTGCTCACTTCTTCCTCCTGCTCCTGATCTCATAAACCATAGAATAATAGAGTGGAAAGGGACTTTGGATGTCTTCTACTCCAACCCCCTGCTCATGCAGGAAAACCTATACCATTTCAGACAAATGATTATGCAATCTCTTTTGAGAGCCTTTAGTGATGGAACACCCACAACTTCTGAAGGCAAGCTATTCCATTGGCTGATTGCTCTCATTGTTAGGAAATTTCTTCTTACTTCTAGGTTGATTCTCTTCTTGGTTACTTTCCAACCATTGCTTCTTGTCTTGCATTCGGGTGCTTTGGAAAATAGTTTGACCCTTTCATATTTGTAGGAGCCTCTGAAATATTGGAGTATTACTATCATTGCTACCGCCAGGGCTTTTTTTCTCATAAAACGCTCAGAACGATTTCCGGCACTCTTTTTGGATGGAATCTTGTAGGGTAGAGGCAGAGTGGGATGTATGAGATAGGGAAAGTTTCCGGCACCTTTGTTTTTTTTTTTTTTTTTTTACAAAAAAAGCACTGTTGCTACCAATCAAACTCTAAAACATTTGTGCATTGAAGTAAAATTTGGCAAATATTTCTTGAAATAAAGCTAAATGAGCATTGCAGACATTGTGCAACTTCTTTAAAAAGTACCTGGGAGCAGTATATTCCTGTGACTACTGGTATGAGAGGGAGAGAGAGAGAGAGAGAGAGAGGGGTGGGGTGGGGTGTTCCCTGCTCTTCAACCACATATTATGCTATAATTTCACACAGTCTCATTCTTCCCTTTCGGTTTATTTATTTATTGTAGTGATTAAGGTTGTTTTTTCTCAAGTTAAATACGATTGGATACAACTTAGAATAAGAATGACTTTGTCTGATGACTTAATATCAGCACAGCCTGGATCTTGATAAAGGAAAAGAAGATGTAGCAATAGGAAATCCGCAAGAGAGAGAGGATCCTTGCCTGGCCCATTCTTTTTGTTAAATAGACCAACAGATGTTATGATATTGATTTTAGGTACCATCTAAATGAATAGATAGACTACACAATAAAACCACATTATCAGAGGGTGAGTCACATAGGACCTGATGCAGACAAACACACACAGCCAACATGTGAGGGATACTATTGGGGACACTATTATACCTATGCTAATAAAGGGGTGTGATCTAACAATGTACACAGGTGAAAACATAATTTGCACAACCAGTATCCATATAAGCCTGAACCCATTTAATCCCCCCCCTCAACTTTCATTCACACACTTTCTACTTCTCTTTTATTACAATCTCTAAATTTTTTAAGGCGTTGTAAATATTTAACTAGTGGCATAAATCATCCTATAAAATGTTAAAATCTCAGCTTTGAATCAGACTTCACTGAAAAGAACTATTAAAATACAAATAGTAATTTCCAGAGTAAGTCTAGGACCAATAATTTACATATATCCATTCTTTATTAGCCTTTTAATGGAGCATTTTTTACAACATAACAGGGTACATGTAACACAGAAATCAGCTAGATTTCCCTTTTCCACTTTTATCCTCATCCCTCATGTTTAGGGTTCTTTCTCAAATCAATTCTATCACAGCATGGAGTTGAAAGGAGGTGGGATAGCCTAATACACCTCTACATGTTTTTTCCATCTCCTTTAGTGGTTTTCATTCATTTGGATAAAAGAGTCTGTGTGGAATTCCTGTAACTACTCAATATTTCTGATGATTAAGGTAACTGAGTCTGTTTCTACAACAGATAAATACATACTTCCCTCAGCTGGAAGCCCACAAGTATGTTTCAGGTAAATGTTGAAATATTTAATATGGATCTGACACTAGGTGCATAACGGCGTCATAATATGGTCATAATATTGGTGAATATTATTGTATTCTTTACCTTATTTCATTTTATGTCCGGTTAAAAAGCCCAACAAATTAAATCCACCAGACACATTGCAATCTCTAATGTAAAGCTTTATTAGGCATAGCATACCAGCACAGTAGAAAGAATACCAGCTCTGATAATATGGCAGGGAAAAGTTAATTAAAAGGGTAAAACCTTCCCTCCCCTCTCTGACAGTTCAGGTCACATTGTTTGAGAAGAAAACTTCAATTAATGACCTTGGCTCTCACACTGATAGCAACCACCTGTGCATACTAAACCTTCTCCCCCTCCCCCCAGACTGTAGGCAAGCTAGAAGCATCATGGCAGTTCTGAAGCAAGGGATCTTCAGAGCTTGACACTTTATTGTTAAACATGTCAGTTTGTCCCCGAGAAGTCCTCATTTCCCTCTCTGCACATACAGTACTCATTACACAATTGACCATTTCTGGGGTAATACCAGGAGCTCAACATTATTTCTAGACTTCAATGCACTTTTAGAAATACAGCTGGCCTCTACCTGCTTCCTGTGGTTCTTGAGCAAAGAACTACATTACTAATAATTGACTTTCTTTTCAGAGTGGCTAGTTTTGCCATTTGTGGTCTCACTGACCCACTAATATTCACTGTATGTGAGGGCAAGGTTGGCAGGGGAGAATCCACAGAAATGAAAGAGCCCTTTCTAACTCCAATTCTATCACTGGCAGGGAGAAGAAAGGAGGTTTGGGTCTAGTAAACCCTGAAATGTTCTCCTATCTTCTCTAGCCCTTCTTATTCAGCTGAATAAAAGAGTCCAACGGAAGAGTGAGAAATTCCTATACCTACTGGCTCTTCCTGATGATCCAAGGAACTAAGCCTGTTGTTACTGTACATAAATACATACTTCCCCCAGGTGGCAGCCCACAATTATGTTCCAGGAAAATAATGGGTAGCCGTATTTTGTTTGCATCTAAGATGATGTTTACTGCATAACTAACTCATAATACTGTGAAGACAGGCATTATGTTGTAAGGTCACTAGGAGTATGGGGCAATGTCTTGTGTTTCACTTTGAAATTATCTCTCTGACTCTATAAAATCCATGGCAGGTGACACTTCAGTCCTATCCCAAATGAGATACAATGAGGGACCTCCTCCTAAGGGGCTTTTTCACACTAAGAGAAAGCCACAAACCATCAGTAACCTTAACCCTAACCCACTGCTATTTACATAAGAAGGGGATTTTAAACCAACACAAGAGTATTTTGAGAGGAAATATTTCACTCCTTAAGAAAAGTATCTCTTCTTATAGCAGAAGGGAACACTTGAGCAATTGCACGGTAGATCTTTTTTTATTTTACTAATGGAACTCTCTAATCTGGGATAACCACTAGTCAACTGTTAGCTGCTCATTTCTTCCTCCTGCTCCTGATCTCATAGACAATACACCATAGAATAATAGAGTGGAAAGGGACCTTGGAGGTCTTCTAGTCCAACCCCCTGCTCAAACCTATACCATTTCAGACAAATGATTATGCAATCTCTTTTGAGAGCCTTTAGTGATGGAACACCCACAACTTCTGAAGGCAAGCTATTCCATTGGCTGATTGCTCTCATTGTTAGGAAATTTCTTCTTACTTCTAGGTTGATTCTCTTCTTGATTCCAACCATTGCTTCTTGTCTTGCATTCGGGTGCTTTGGAAAATAGCTTGAACCTTTCATCTTTGTAGGAGCCCCTGAAATATTGGAGTATTACTATCATGTTACCCTCAGTAGACTAGACATACCCAATTTGTGTAACTGTTCTTCATATGTGTTAGCCTCCAGCCCCCTAATCATTTTTATCTTCTCTGTATCCTTTCTATTTTTTATAATGGGGTGACCAGAATTGGATGCAGTATTTCAAGTGTGGACTTACCAAGGCATAATAAAGTGGTTGTAGAACTTTGCATGATCTTGATTCTATATCTTTATTGATGCAGCTTATGATTGCATTGACTTTTTTGGCTGTTGCTGCACAGTATTGGCTCATATTTAAATGATTGTCCACTAGGACAATCTGCAAACAGATCTGCGAACATCTAGAAACAAATAAAGTTATAGCTAGAAGCCAGCATGGGTTTGTTAAAAACAGATCATGGCAAACCCATTTTATTTTATTCTTTGACCAAATGACTAAATTAGTAGACCAGCAAAATTCTGTGGACATAATATATTTAGACTTCAGCAAGGCATTGGACAAAGTAGACCACAACTTACTTCTTGGAAAGCTAGAAAAAAGTGGGATAGATAGTGTTGTGTCCTGGGCCTTGCTGAGTCAATCAGCAATGCTCAGGAAACCTGCAGGACAACTGAAGAGACCCGGGCAGACCACGTGTTGCCCGGGACCGGTTGCAGAGACCCGGGCAGACCACATGTCTGCCCGGGACCCAGACAGACCACATGTCTGCCCGGGACCCAGACAAGCTGTCTCCAGCCTCGCGCGCATGCGCGAAGCAGGAGAATAGCCTGCATTCATTGGTTGAGCCTCCCCTTGCAGGGGAAGTATAAAAGGGCATGTTGCCATTTCTCTCTTGCTTCTGTTCAGTGAATGTATTCAATAAAGAACATCTTTTGTACCAACTGCCTCGTCTTCATGTCTGCTGTGGGAACAGGACATTGGCGATGAGGATGGGATTCGCCGTTTGGAATCCCAAAGAAACAGAAGTAGGACTACTCACCTAGGCTGGGAGGAGGAGAGAAGCACGGCGTCCAGGAGGAGCAGTCGCCGGCCAGCATACATACGCTGGAGGCGGGCTTGGCTTCGTCGGACCCCTTCTCAATTCCTTATGGCGAGAGACGTGGACGAGGCCATCGAGGAAGAAGATGTCCAAGCTGGGCCATCTCTGCAAATTCGACATCGCGCATCCGGAATGCTGGAGCTCGTATGCAGCTCGCGTTGAAAACTATTTCAGAGTGAATAGAGTCCAGGAAGATGGCCTGAAAGCGGCTACCTTGCTGTGTGTCTGTGGGCAAGAGACCTTTGAAATAGCTGAAAATCTTGTCATCCCAGCACCATTGGAATCAATCGCGTACACTGATTTGAAGAAGATGCTGCGAGAACACTTCGAACCCAAGCTCTCGATTATAGCTTGGAGGCATCAGTTCGAGCAAAGGGACCAGTGGCCCGGCGAATCAGCTGTGGATTTTGTCACGGCCTTGAGGCAAGCCCCACGCCCATGTGCGTTTCAAAATTTAGAGGAAAGGCTCCGAGATAGACTTGTGTGCGGGTTGCGAAGCCGCAAAGTGCAGCAGAAGCTGTTTGCAAAGACGGACGTCACCTTTCAAGACGCCTTACGAGAAATCGCAGCAGAGGAAGCAGCCGGAGGCGCGGTGAAGGCCTTGCGGTCTATGAAGAGTCATCCAGCGGCCGTCCCAGTCCACCAGGAGGCCACGCGTGAGGCCTCTGGAGAAGACTCCGAGGAGGAAGAGGTGGACAAGATCCAGCCATCAGTGGAGAGATGAATGCCGGATCGTAGAGGGCCACCGCCTGCATCCCTTCGCTGTTTCGGCTGTGGGGGTCACCACACGAGGGCCGACTGTTGATTTCGATCTGCTGTCTGTCAAGCGTGTGGAAGGCAAGGCCATATAGCATCGGCCTGCATGGGTCATCCAAAGAACAGGTCCCCTGAATTGCCTCTGAAAGGTACCAAGGTCCCCAGCCAAAACAGGGTGGGTTTTTGCGTGTCCCGGAGGGGGGTGTTCAAGACAGGAATGCATAGGCCTCTTAAGAAAAAGCTGTGCATAGATGTGAAGCTGCAGGGAGTTCCCCTGGCTATGGAGCTGGACACAGGGTCCGCTCTTTCTATTATTTCAGTGGACACTTTCAATAAGATTTGCTCCCGGAGTGGCTCAAGAGTTAGGCTCAGGCCCTCCAATCTTGTCCTCACTGATTTCCAGAACACGCGAGTAAGCGTGAAGGGAGAAGCCACGCTCAGAGTGCAGCGAAAAGGCTTCAATGGATTATTGGATGTAGTGGTTGTTGGGGGTGATAGAACGAGTCTCATAGGACTCGATTGGTTCGAGGCACTTGGGATCCAAGTGACTGGTCTGAATCAGCTAGCCTTACAGGAGTATGTAAGGAGTTTGCTGATGTGTTCAGCTCAGAACTTGGCTTGTACAAGGGGCCTCCCATTGCATTAAAATTGGATCCAGGCATTACACCCATAAGGGTCAAGCCAAGGAGAGTGTCTTTTGCCTTAAAGAGCAAAATTGATGCCGAGTTGGACAAGTTGCTCCAACAAGGCATTCTGGAACCTGTGGACTCTAGTCCATGGGAAACCCCCATAGTAACTCCCCTGAAATCCAATGGGGAAGTCCGAATCTGTGCGGACTATAAATGCACTTTGAATAAGGCTTTACAGCAGCATGCATATCCTGTGCCCATGGTGAGCCACATTCTGGCCTCACTGAAAGGAGGGAAGTACTTTGCCAAGCTTGATTTGGCTCAAGCCTATCAACAGTTACCTGTTGATGAGGCGACTGCTGAAGCCCAAACCATAGTCACACACAGAGGTGCGTTCAAAGTAAAGAGGCTGCAGTTTGGGGTCAATGTAGCCCCTGGCATTTTTCAAGGGGTGATTAGCGAACGCTCAGAGGGATTCCCGGGGTCTGCCCCTATTTTGATGAGATCCTCATTGCAGGAGAATCATCAGGAAACTTGGCCGAAAGGCTGAGGGCTGTCTTGCTGCGTTTCCGCCAAGCTGGGCTGAAACTACAGCAGGACAAATGTAAAATAGGGGTGACCTCCACCGAGTTTTTGGGGTTCCGCATTGATGCAGATGGCATCCACCCCGCAGAGTCCAAATTCCAGGCCATCCAGCTGGCCCCTAGTCCCCAGTCAAAAACAGAACTTCAGGCTTTTTTGGGCCTCTTGAATTTTTACCATTCTTTTCTCCCCCACAAGGCTGCTGTGGCTGAGCCGCTACACAGGCTCTTAGATAAACAGGCTCCCTGGGCATGGACAAAGGTCCATGAGGAGGCCTTTACAAAAGTCAAGGCTTTGCTATCCTCCAATGCTGTACTGGCTCACTTCAATGAGCAGTTGCCTGTGTGCATCGCATGTGATGCTTCCCCTTATGGGGTAGGAGCAGTGCTAAGCCATCTCAAGGAAGATGGAACTCAGGTCCCTGTGGCCTATTATTCTAGGACCCTCTCATCTGCAGAGCGAAATTACGCACAGATTGACAGGGAAGCCTTGGCAATAATCTCAGGCATCAAGAAATTTCATGATTTCTTGTATGGACGCCATTTCACAGTCTATACTGACCACAAGCCTTTGCTGGGGTTGTTTACAACCAACAAACAAACTCCTCAGATTATATCTCCTAGGATGCTGAGATGGTCTATCTTCTTAGCAGCTTATGATTACACCCTGGTTCACAAACCAGGTACTGAGATGGGCCATGCTGATGGCCTAAGCAGGTTACCTCTTAAGCAAATAGAGGCAGACCCTGCTCCTGCTGTACATATTCTGTCTATTCAGGACTTACCAGAATCTCCCCTCAACGCTAGGGATGTGGCTGCAGAAACTGCCACTGATCACACGCTTGCACGCGTGCTGACAAGTGTGTTGTCAGGATGGCCTGACACGTGTCCTGATGCTGATTTCCAGAGTTTCTGGTGCAGGAAGCATGAATTGTCCACATTCAAGGGGTGTATCCTGTGGGGCAATCGAGCCTCATTGAGGACTAGAGTCTTGCTCTCTCTTCATGAGGGACATCCAGGAATAGTGAGGATGAAGGTGCTTGCACGCAGCCATCTTTGGTGGCCTGGACTTGATAAGGACATCGAGGCCCAGGTTCATGGATGTCAAGTGTGCCAGCAATCACGGCCAGAAATACCCCAGGCCCTGTACATAGGTGGGAGGAGACACTCACTCCATGGTCACGTGTCCATATAGATTATGCTGGGCCCTTTCAGGAGCAATTCTTCCTCCTCCTTGTGGATAGCCATTCCAAGTGGCTAGAGGTTATTCCTGTGTCCTCCACCACTACTGCCAGGACCATCCAGGTGCTCAGAGGAATCTTCACTTCCCATGGCCTTCCTGATGTTCTAGTATCAGACAATGGTCCACAATTTACCTCTTCTGAGTTTCAGGCATTTCTCCAAGCCAACGTGATCCGGCATGCCACATCTGCTCCTTTTCATCCTGCCACCAACGGTCAGGCTGAACGTATGGTGCGCACCACAAAAGACGCATTAAAGAGAATCACCATGCACAGCTACTGGAAAGAGCCCAGCTGAACTCCGTTGGGGTCGCAGACTTATTACGAAGCTGGACAGGCTTCACCCAGACCGGGTGGCTTCACAGGTGTCACAGCCGCGGGCACCTAGTGGGTGATCTGGTTTGGACCAGGAACTATGGGCACAGGCATCTCTGGGTACCTGCTGTAATCTCTAAAGTCTCTGGGCCTCTGTCATACGAAGTGGTCTTGGATGATGGGCATGTCCTGCGGCACCACATAGACCAGCTGCGTTGGCGGCTGCCAGGCCAGAATTCCTCCCATGACTCCGCTCTCGGGGGGGAGGGGGACCCCAATTACAATTGTGGATCACAGTCTCTCCAAGCAGGGGGGTCTCCAAATGCTCCAGAGGAGGGTCTTGCCATGGAGGCAGATCCTGACTCTGGCATAGGCGCAGAGGGGTCTGCCATGGAGGCAGCTCCTGACTCTGGCAGAGGTCCCTGGCTTAGGGCAAATGGCCGTAAATCGGCTACTCAGGGCACCCCTGCTGCTGGCCTTGGGCCTGAAGGACATTGCTCCCAAGGGGAGTTCCAAGGGTTTTCGGGGAACTCCACCCCACCAAGGAACTCGGGGAACTCGACCCCTCCACGGACATCTGGTTTGGGTTTAGTGGATCCAGCCAGTCAGCAGTTAGGGGGAACTCCTGAGTCTTCTGGGCGACAAAGTCCTGGTTTGTTGTATGCAAACCGGGAGCAAGCACCCAATTCACTTCCCCCAAATGTCATCATACCCGTCCCTGCTATGGATCCACGAAGATATGGGCGGATTAAGGCCCCGCCTAAATATTTGCAAGAGTATGTGAGATCCTGCAAGGCCCATGTTATCTAAGAGTGAAAGAACGTGGATTGACTTAGAATCCCACTGGGACCAGGTTACTTGGGATACGGGAATAGTCCGGCTATTGTTTGGACTAAATGTGACATGGTACTGTTAACTGGTGGGGACAGCATTGTCCAAGCCAAGGGGGGAGGGGTGTTGTGTCCTGGGCCTTGCTGAGTCAATCAGCAAGGCTCAGGAAACCTGCAGGACAACTGAAGAGACCCGGGCAGACCACGTGTTGCCCGGGACCAGTTGCAGAGACCCGGGCAGACCACATGTCTGCCCAGGACCCAGACAGGCTGTCTCCAGCCTCGTGCGCATGCGCAAGGCGGGAGAATAGCCTGCATTCATTGGTTGAGCCTCCCCTTGCAGGGGAAGTATAAAAGGGCATGTTGCCATTTCTCTCTTGCTTCTGTTCAGTGAATGTATTCAATAAAGAACATCTTTTGTACCAACTGTCTCGTCTTCATGTCTGCTGTGCGAACAGAACAGATAGCATCACCATCAGATGGATTTGTAACTGGCTGACAAACCGTACTCAACAAGTAATCCTTAATGGTACTACATCTACATGGAGGGAAGTAAGCAGTGGGGTACCACAAGGTTCTGTCTTAGGCCCAGACTGTTCAATATGTTCATAAACAACTAAGATGAGGGAATAGAACTTATCAAATTTTCAGATGATACTAAGCTAGCACAAATAGTCAACACCCTAGATGATAGGCTCAAGATCCAGATGGATCTTGACAGACTTGAACACTGGGCCCTATCTAATAAATGAAATTCAGTGTAGAGCAGGAGTGTTAAACTGGCGGCCCACAGGCCAGATGCGTCATGTGCAGGCTATGCCTCCTCGGCTCCGCAAAGGCAAAAAACATCATGATACGTCACGGTACATCACGTGACATGATTGAGTTTGGCACCTGTGATGTAGAGAAAAGTAAAGTCTTTGTCAGGGCCCACTTCAAAACCTCATCCTAAGAAAGCAGTACTCGTGGAAGCAGTTTCTTCCAAAAGGAACTTTTATTAGGAGAAGGTGACAGCAGGTATAATAGACAGGATCTGGGGGTTTCCCACTCAGATCAATAGTTCTATCGGTCATTTTGAATGGGCCAATCCTCAGGTGTTAAGACCATTGTGGGAATGAGCTGATAACACCGGTCTTTCCCAGGTTCATAGCGATGTTGTTGGGGCTTCGCACCTTCCCTTCCAAAATGGGAGATAAGCCAGATGTCCGGAGGCACATTCCTTTCTCACCCCAAGGTAACATCTAGGGAGAGACAGTTCAAAGAGTAAGTATGCAGAGACAGCAAAAGTGATACATTGTAGTGATAGAGAGAAACAAAGAGACAGCCTGCAGCATCTTCCCCCCTCCACTCCAGGAGTATGACAGAACCCAGAGTAATAGAAGAAATAGAATTAGAAAGAGCCCCCTTAATAATATGGGTTCTGACAGTCTCACACTCAGGCAAGAAAACCCAAAAGTACACATATAGATTAGGTGAAACCAGGCTTAATAGCAGTAAATGTGAGAGGGATCTTGGAGTCTTAATGGACAATCAATTAAATATGAGCCAGCAGTGTGTGGCGGCAACCAAAAAAGCCAATGCAATCCTAAATTGCATTAACAGAGCGATTCCATCAAGATCACATGAGGTACGAATACCACTCTATAAAGCCTTAGTAAGACCACACCTAGAATACTGCAATCAGTTTTGGTCTCCACACTATAAAAAGATTTTGAGAGTCTAGAAAGGGTACAGAGAAGAGCAACAAAGATCATTAGGGGACTGGAGGCTAAAACATATGAAGAATGGTTACAGGACCTGGGCATGGCTACTCTAGTGAAGAAAAGGACCAGGGGAGACATGATAGCAGTGTTCCAATAGCTGAGGGACTGTCACAGAGAAGAGGGGATCAACCTATTTTCCAAATCATCCGAAGGCCAGACAAGGAATAACAGATGGAAATTGATCAAGGAGAGATTCAAACTAGAAATAAGGAGAAATTTTCTAACAGTTAGAACAATCAACTGATGGAACAATTTGCCTTCAGATGTTGTGGGAGATTCATCACTGGAAGCTTTCAAGAAGAGACTGGACTGCCATCTTTCAGAAATGGTGTAGGGTCTCCTGCTTGGGTGGGGGGTTGAACTAGATGACCTACAAGATCCCTTCCAACTCTGTTATTCTAATAAACTCTAATAGGACTCCAAGACCAGGTTTCACCTAGTCTATACCTATGAAGATGGTTTTTCTTGCATAAGTGTAGAACCCTACTTTTATCTACATTGAACTTCATTTTACTGAATGGGGCCCAATGTTCAAGTATGTCAAGATCTTTTCAGATCTTGAGCTTGCCTTTTGGGGCACTGGCTATTCCTGCCAGATCAGTGTCATCTGCAAATTTGATGAGTTCCATTTCAATTATCTTGTCTAGATCATTTATGAAAACATTGAAGAATACTGTGGCTTAAACCAAAACTTGGGGTACCCCATTGCTTACTTCCCTCCATGTGAATGTACTTCCATTTAGGACTACACTTTGGGTACAACTTGTCAGTCAGTTACAAGCCCCTCTGGTGGTGGGGCTGTCTATCCCACATTTTACTAGCTTACAAAGAAGTAGGTTGTGGTCTACTTCAGCAGATGCTTTGCTAAAATCTAAGTATACTACGTCCACCACATTTTGCTGCTCTACTAATTTGGTCACTTTATCAAAGAATTACATAAGATTTGTTTGGCATGATATGTTTTTGATAAACCCATGTTGTTTTCTGGTTATAACCTTGTTTACTGCTAGGTGTTCACAGATTTATTTCTGATTATTTTTTCCAAGATCTTCCCTGGTATTGATGACAGGCTGATTGGTCTGTTATTTCCTGAATCTGTTTTTTTCCCCTTTTTTGAAAATGGGGATCACATCAGCTCTTTTCCAGTTGTCAGTAGTTCCCTGGTGATCCAAGAACTTTGAAAGATATGTTTCAATGGTTCTGAAATCTTGTCTGCCAGTTCCTTCAGAACTCTGAGATGCAGTCCATCAGGACCTGGTGGTTTAAACCCATCTAGAGCTGACAGGTGTTCTCTTATCTTATTTTTGCATATTTTAATTTGCATTTCTTTTTTTTATATAAAGTTTTATTAATTTTCTATTTTTACAAATCATAAGTGCTTAGTAAACAACGTGTAGTCTGGGTTCGTTTTTGATTAACAATACATTTTAAAATTATTCTCTGTCTTCATTTTCTTTGTTCTTCAATGACGCTCTGTCAGTTTCTACAAGTTGTGGCGTTTTCTTAATCCCTTCTTGTTCAGATGGTATTCTTCACTTTTCAAGCACTAAACCAATACAATTCTTTCTGCTATTAATAAATAATAATAATAATAATAATAATAATAATAATAATAATAATAATAATAATAATAATAATAATAATAATAATAATAATAATAATAATAATAATAATAATAATAATAATAATAATAATAATAATCCAACAAGAAGAGGATATCTAAAACGAATGCACCAGTTCTGGAAAGAACAACATCCACAATCAGAAATAACAGAACAGAGACTAGTAGATCAATACTGATTTATAATATGAAATAAAGTATTCACAGAAACAGAATTGGACGAACTGCAAAGGTTTACCCAGGGCAAAGAAATCAAAGCTTTGCCAGAAGTAATTCAGAATGTAGAGGCAAACCAGGGGGAGTTGGCAGTGAAGGAATCCAGCAGAGATATACAACTGTTCTCATTTGGAAACCAGGCACCTCTTCCTCAGGAAGAACAAAACCCTCTAACTAAAGAAATAAAAGAATTGAAACAAAGAATAACTGAGCATCTAGAACAGCACAAAAACAACAGAATAAGGCTGTCTGCATTGAAGCTTGTTCCAAAGAAACAACTAGCACAAGCATTAAAAGATGCAAATACTGCAATATCAAGTATAAGCACCAATTCACTGCAAGAAACAAACCAACTAATGTACAGCACAGCTGCAGTTATAACTGAATACCTGGGATGCAAAATCAACAAAGAAGAAACAAACAAACAGTGCACCACAAAAATGGAAGGTTAGACTAGAAAATAAGATCAGCAAGTTAAGATCACATGCAAGCAAGCTAGAACAGATGAAAGAAAAGAAGCTGAAGAACAAGAAGACCAAAGAATACCTAATCAAGAAATACCACTTAGAAACAAGGAAGATCAAGGAAGCACTGGAAATAATAAAGCAGCAAATAACAGCTATAGCCAGGAAAATCAGTAGATACGAAGCTCGAATTGCAAATTATAGGCAGAACCTCCAATTTCAATCCAATCAGAAACGTTTCTACCAATCCATCAATGGAGAAACTGCAATGAATCAGTCAGTACCTGACAAGGAAGAAACAGTGCAGTTCTGGAAGCAGATATGGGATAACCCAAAGAAACATAACAAGGATGCGGCCTGGTTAAAAGAGGTGGATGCAAATAAAACAGAAGTTGAAATGAAAGAACTAATAATAACAACAAAAATGGTAGAAAAAAGAGCAAGGAAGATCAAAAATTGGTCAGCACCAGATGAAGATGAACTGCATGGGTTTTGGTTGAAACATCTAACTGTTCTATACCCACTCATTGCCAAGCAGTTCAACAATATACTACAAGGAGGAGAAATTGAAAAGTGACTAACAACTGGGAAAACCTACCTAATAATGAAAAATCCAGCAAAAGGGGCAACACCAGGCAACTACAGGCCAATTACCTGCTTACCAACAACTTTCAAATTGCTAACTGGTGTGGTAGCTGATGCAGTACAACAGCATCTATTTGAAAACAATCTCTTTCCACCTGAGCAGAAAGGAAACTGCCCCAATAGCAGAGGAACGAAAGATCAACTCCTAATAGACAAAATGATCTTGGAAAACTGCAAGAAAAGGAAGACCAACCTGAATGTGGCATGGATTGACTACAAAAAGGCATTTGACTCTCTGCCACATGACTGGATAACCAAGTGCCTAGAAATAACAGGAGTCAGCAGAAACATCAGAAAATTTGTGCAAGGATTGATGGCACAATGGAAGACACAGTTGCAGGTCAATGGTGAAAGATTGGGAGAGGTTAATATCAAGAGAGGAATATTTCAAGGAGATTCATTTTCACCACTACTATTTGATATTGCACTGTTTCCTCTGTCAATAATACTGAATAACTCAGGACATGGCTATCAAACATCAAAAACATCTGCCAGACTATCCTACCTCCTTTAACTGGATGATCTGAAGCTGTATGGAAAAACATCATCTGAAATAGAATCGCTGCTGAACACTCTCCATATATATAGCCAAGATATTGCAATGGAGTTTGGCTTGGACAAATGTGCCACACTTACTGTCAAACAAGGAAAAATAGTGAAAACTGAAGGAATCAAGATGCCCCACAAAAATAACATTAAGAGTCTGGATGAGGAAGATTACTACAAATACTTGAGTATCCTTCAAGTTGACAACATCAAGCACACTGAAGTCAAGAAAAAGATAAGAGCTGAATACTTCAAGAGAGTGAAGAAAAACTTAAAGTCCAAACTCAATGGAGGAAATACCATAAAGGCAATCAACACCTGGGCAATTCCAGTCATTAGATACACAGCTGGAATAGTGGACTGGACTCAAGCAGAACTAAAAGCAATGGATAGGAAGATCAGAAAAATAATGACAATGAATCATTCCCTTCCTCCACGCAGTGACATTGACAGACTTTATCTACTAAGGCAAATAGGTGGACGTGGAATGCTGCAAATACATCAGATGGTTGAAGAAGAAAAAATGGCTTTGGAAGAATATCTGAAGGACAGTGATGAAGATGCACTGAAATTAGTATATCAGGAAGGCTTACTGACTACTGGAGAGACCAAACTGGCCTACAAGAAAGACCAAATGAAGAACAGAATAGAGGCATGGGAAGACAAAGCACTACATGGCCAGTACATTAAAAAAATAGCTGGGAAAGCAGATAATAAGAAGACCTGGCAATGGCTAAGAGCAAGAAAGTTGAAGAAAGAGACCAAGGGACTAATTCTGGCTGCATAAGACCAAGCCTTAAGGACCAATGCATACAAAGTCAAAATTGAGAAGACAGCAACTGACAGTAAGTGCCGCCTTTGCAAAGAAGCTGAAGAAACAGTGGACCACCTGGTAAGCTGCTGCAAGAAGATCGCACAGACTGACTACAAGCAGCGGCATGACAGAGTAGCAACAATGGTGCATTGGAAGATCTGCAAGAAATATCATTTGTCTGTAAGCAAGAACTGGTGGGATCATAAAATAGAGAAAGTCATAGAAAACGATAAACTTAAACTGCTCTGGGACTTCAGAATTCAAACAGACAAGCACCTGCAACACAACACCCGGGACTTAACAATTAGTTGATAAGAAAGACAAAAAAGTTTGGATAGTGGACATGGCAGGGCCTGGAGACAGCAGAATAGATGAGAAAGAACTGGAGAAGATAACAAAATACAAAGACCTACAAATAGAAATAGAAAGACTGTGGCAAAGGCAAGCAAGGGTAGTACCAATAGTAATAGGTGCCTTGGGTGCAATCCCAAAACAACTGGAGCACCACTTGAACACCATTGGCATTGACAAATTCGCCATTAGTCAATTGCAAAAAGCTGCTTCCATCCTGCTTCCATCCTGCGATGATATCTGTAATACCATCAAACATCCACATCTGCCTATCCCAGGTCCTTGGTAAGGACTCGATAGGTAGACAAAAATGCCAAATCCAGCCTGAACATCTGACTGATTGTGCGATGATTAATAATAATAATAATAATAATAATAATAATAATAATAATAATAATAATAATAATAATAATAATAATAATAATAATAATAATAATAATAATAATAATAATAATAATAATAATAACAACAACAACAACAACAACAACAATAACAATAATAATAAAGTTGAAAGGGACCTTGGAGGTCATCTAGTCCAACCCCCTGCTCAGGCAGGAAACCCTATACCATTTCAGATAAATGGCTGTCCAGTCTCTTCTTAAAAACTTCCAGTGTTGGAGCATTCACCACTTCTGGAGGCAGGTTGTTCCACTGATTAATTGTTCTAACTGTCAGGAAGTTTCTCCTTAGGTCTAGGTTGCTTCTCTCCTTGATTAGTTTCCATCCATTGCTTCTTGTCCTGCCTTCAGGCGCTTTGGAGAATAGCTTGACTCCCTCTTCTTTGTGGCAGCCCCTGAGATATTGGAACACTGCTATCATGTCCCCCCTCGTCCTTCTCTTCATTAAACTAGACATACCCAATTCCAGCAACTGTTCCTTATATGTTTTAGCCTCCAGACCTCTAATCATCTTTGTTGCTCTTCTCTGTACTCTTTCTAGAGTCTCAACATCTTTTTTACATCGTGGTGACCAAAACTGGATGCAGTATTCCAACATACAAAAACGTTAAATATATAGTTCATCATATTTTTCTAATATTATATCTATTAACAATAGTTCTGAATTACAGGATCTTTTCCATCCAGTTCATATCTCGATTTTATTTCCAATGAAATTTACCTTGTTAAGCCAATTCCCTGTTTTCCCAACTCTTATTTCATTTTTGTTTTCCCTTCAGTATTCAAAATATCTTTATAGATTACGATTTCCTCAACAATGATTACATTAAGATAAGTAATAGCTTCCCTTGTTACAAGCCATCCTATTATTTTCATGTTTCCCATCTCATAGAAGAGTATTCCATCCTAAATATAAATCCTATCACTCTAAATATAATAATCTTTTTGTATCAAAAGGTTATCTGTTTCTAACCATATTCAAACATCTGTTTGCTAATATAGGGACTCAAGTAGCAGATCAAGGTCTCTATTTTCTTTAGTCTAACTCTAGCTTTCTTTCTTTGCCAGATAGGCTTCCAAATCCGTGTATTTAAGTCATCAAAGAGTTTTTCCTCTGTTTTATGGGTACTCTTTGTAGTGAGGGGAGCCAGTTAAATAAGATATTTCTGAAGGGGAGTTCAACCCACTCATATTTGTTGAAAAGCTCCAACTCTGTTCCTCCTTCATTTTCTCCTTTCTTTTATTGTTGCTCAGTCTCTAATTCTTCTTCTGAAGGCTCTATAACTTGTTCTCAATAATCTTCTTCCTTATCTTCATGTATATTTTGAGATTTTAGGGGATGTTGTGCCTTTTCCATTTCCAGAATTATCTCAAAGTCTTCATTGTTTTTCTTTGCCTTTGCCGGACTAAAGTTTCCTTCTTTTATATCTTCTGTCTTTAAACCAGTTTTTTTCTAACCTATTTTCTATTTTCTGGGGTCCTTGATCGTTCTTTATAGACATTTTCTGGGGATTCCCCAGTTCTAATTTTAAGTTAAGAATTTGCTCATTTATCTTATTAAATTTCTCTTTAATCTCTTCATGGTGTCTTCTTGAATCTTCTCTATGTGACTCTATTGCCTCTTGAATTTATTGCAATATAAATTGCATTTCTTTCTGAAAGTTGTTAGTTCTTTGTCTCTGGTGTACCAAATTGGGGGCTTCCATAACAGATACTTGGGTTGGTTTTTTTACCACTCTTAGCTAAGGACTCATTTTTGTTCCTTCTCTCTATTTATATTTCCCAAGTATTAATCTTTTTTAACAGGACCAGTCTTATAATCATTTAACAGGACCAGTCTCATAATCAATACAATAGTATAAAGCTTAAATATAGATTTAAGTTTAACATCATCTCGTATATTTCTTGTAGTCTTTATGTATAGCTTTTGTAATCCAGTAAGTTCCAACATATAGGTCCACTATCAACAAGGGGTATTTTATCCCAATTCTTCTATTCAGGACTCCAAAAATTTCAATCAAGCAGTGTTTATAATCCACAATGCCCAATCACTATGCAGTCAATCTCTTAGTCTCCCCCCCGGTAGAAAATAACTAAGAAGTCAAATGTCAAAAGTTAAAGTTCAATCAGTATTTATAATCCAAAATAGTCAGCAATTTTCAAAACAGTTCTATTTTCCACCAAGTAGTAAATACTCCAGAATATTTTTCTGCATCCAGCTGTTCTCTGTAACTAAAAGCTTGATTGGAGATCAAAGAGGCTAGGTCTTTATCTGTGTCTGAGCATTGTGCCAAGTCTATTTTAGCTGCCACAATCTTGCTGCTGTACCTCTGTGTCACCACTAGATGTCTCAGATGTCCGTTTCCCAACATTTAAAGCCAACAATTATTTCCTGTTTAAAGTTTCTTAAATTTCACACCAATATTCTTTCCAAAAAGAAAATCTTTAACAGTTTTCTCAATTATACGGTTTATCAATGTTCTGTCTTTATAGTACTTCCACTTTGGTACTGAATTCTTCCTTGTTTTAATCCCCCCAAAAATTCAGCCCGCCGCTCCTATTTCTCAAGAAGGGTGGGGCAAATATCCCCCTTCCATCTTAAGCTTGGGGATTTTTTGCTTTATGGAAGATCTTATTCAGGTAAAGTATTAAAATAGTAGAGAAAAGATTAATATTCTCACCCAGTTCCACATATGTTGTTTAGAATGCTGATAATGCTGGTGCTTTCTTTGTTCGGTTGTCGATGGCTGAGACTAGCCACAGAAATGCAGCTAGCCTTTCCCAGTTTGGAGGGCTTTCCTCAGATCAAACAAATTGACTGCAATATTTCCGTGATCTATGAGGGTCTCCTCCTTCTTCATCGCCTCTCCGGGGTGACTTTAGGTCCATTTAAAGCCCCCTGGCAGGGCAAAATCAGTCGTGAGAAACAGAGCCCTGCTTCTCTCCGGCTTTAACACCATGATGCAAACCGGAAGTCCATTTTTGATGTAGTTAGAGACCAGTCATCGCAGGATGCCAAGATGTCTGACTGCCTTCGTAGTGTTTATTGCTTTTATACAGTTTTTCCAAACAGCAAAAGGTAAAAAAGAGCAACAGCATTTTATTGGTGAATTCTCCTCGCCAATCCTTAAGAACATCCTGTTGATGCAAACTAGGTGAGATCATGTACCAGCCAGGGGTAGTGTCCTACATCATCCTGGTGATGTGAATTGGGTGAGATCATGTAGATATTCGAGGCATGCAGGCATTTGAGGTAGGCAATTTGCTGCACACGACCTCTACCTGACCTCTATCTCTACACATTTTAATTTACATTTCTAACTTATCATTATCTAACTTGATTAGTGTTTTCTTTTTGTATGAAGAGAGATGCAAAGTATGAATTAAGCAGTTCTGCTTTCTCTCTACTGCCTGTTACTTCTTTGCCATCTTCTCATATTAGTGGATTGAGTGTTTCTTTGACTTTTTTCTTGTGTTTTATGTGTTGAAACTTTTAAAATTCTTTTTGACATTTGTTGCAAGTCTTACGTCATTCAAAGCCTTAGCTTCATGAACTTCATCTTTGCTGGTTGAGAGCTACTTGTTGGTATTTTTGCCTTAGTTATGTGGCTGTCTTTCCATTTTTTGCACTTGTTGTTTTTTTCTCTCTCAGTTGATCTGAAAGTTCTTTTTGCAGTCATGCTGTTTTTTTCCTTGTTTTTCTTTTTTAGTAGTATTGAACTGGAGTGGGCTTTTATAACCATATTTTTCAGAGTTTCCCAAGCTTCTTGAGTTGATTTGCCCTTTAAAATGTTCGTCCATGGGTTCCTTCTCAAGCTCTCTCTGAGTTTGTTTGAGATCTCTTTCTCTTCCGCTCTTAAAACCACTTTCCTTTTGCAAATTAGAAGCCAGGATATTTCTAAATTTGTCCACAAGAGAAAGAGAATGAAGTAAGGAAAGGAAAATGCAACCAAATTATCTCTTAAACTATGTTGACCTTAGACATCATGTAAGAGAACACCTGTCTGACTTTGAATAACAACAACAACAACAACAACAATAATAATAATAATAATAATAATAATAATAATAATAATAATAATAATAATAATAATAATAATAATAATAATAATAATAATAATAATAATAATAATAATAATAATAATAATAATAATAATAATAAAAAAATTGGAAGGGACCTTGGAGATCATCTAGTCCAGTGGTTCTTAACCTTTTTGAACGAATCGCCCCCTTGAGCCAATGAGGAAGTTGTCATCACCCCCCTCCCCCAACATGCTCCAGGCGGCGGCCTACCGGCGGCACGGGACACTCCAGCGTTGGTCCTGGCGGGAAGCGAATCATTGCCCGGTTCCGACCGAGGACGCTGGCGGCGTGGGAGAATGTTTGGCGACGCAGCCGATGGGGGTGTTCTGCAGATGCCCCGCGGCCCACGGCTTGAGCCCGGGGATGCCGGCAGCGCGAGGGGAGGCTTGGCGATGCAGCCGATGGGCGGGGTGTTCTGCAGATGCCCCGCGGCCCGCGACTTGAGCCCGGGGATGCCGGCAGTGCAAGGGGAGGCTTGGTGACGCAGCCGATGGGTGGGGCGTTCTGCAGATGCCCCGCGGCCTGTGGCTTGAGCCTGGGGATGCCGGCGGCACGAGGGGAGGCTTGGCGATGCAGCTGACGGGCGGGGCATTCTGCAGGTGCCCCGTGGCCCGCTGCGTTGCCAAGCCTCCCCTCGCGCCGCCGGCATCCCCGGGCTCAAGTCGCAGGGCATCCGCGGAATGCCTCCCCGTCAGCTGCATCGCCAAGCCTCCCGTCGCAGTGCCGGCATCCCCGGGCTCAAGTCGCGGGCCATGGGGCATCTGCAGAACGTCCTGCCCATCGGCTGCATCGCCAAGCCTCCCCTCGCACTGCCGGCATCCCTGGGCTCAAGCCGTAGGCTGCGGGGCAACTGCAGAATGCCCCGCCCATCAGCTGCATCGCCAAGCCTCCCCTCGCGCTGCTGGCATCCCCGGACTCAAGTCGCGGGGCATCAGCGGAACGCCCCCCCATCAGCTGCATCGCCAAGCCTCCCCTCGCGCTGCCGGCATCCCCAGGCTCAAGCCGCAGGCCGCGGGGCATCCGCGGAACGCCCCCGTCGGCTGCATCACCATTCTCCCGCGCCACCGGCGTCCTCGGTCAGAACCGGGGCAACGATCTGCTTCCCGCCAGGACCAACGCTGGAGCCTCCTGTGCCGCCAGTAGGCCACCACCTGGAACATGCTTCCCCCCCTTCCCGTGAATGTCGAGCCCATGGGGGCTTGACAGTGTGGCCGGCTCGGCTGCCCAGGGAGCGGCCCAGGGACGGCCCCCTCTCTCCCCCCATATTCTGCTCACCTCACCTTCACTGACAAAGCAGTCAGGGGCTGCTCTCCCTCGGGGCCGCGGCTTGCAGGAGGGCTGGCCCCGTGCACCTCGGACGGGGCCAGCCAGGGAAAGGGACTTCATGGCCACGCTGCTCCCAGGGGGCGGGGCACCCGGGCGCAGGGCCAATCAGGAGCCCTGCATGAGAGAGAGAGAGGGGGGAGCGCAAGTGCCTCTCTCTGTCTCTGTCTCTCTCTGCAAATGGCGGAGGAGGCTTCGAGCCGCAGGGGAAGACTGAAAAGTGTCCCCAAAATGTCTCGCTCCATCGCCCCCATATCACCCCCTTTCGTTCCTTCACCCCCACATCGCCCCTTTTCGTTCCATTGCCCCCCTGAAAAATGAAATCGCCCCCTGGGGGGCGATATCGCCCAGGTTAAGAACCACTGATCTAGTCCAACCTCCTGCTCAGGCAGGTAACCCTATACCATTTCGGACAAATGGCTGTCCAGTCTCTTCTTAAAAACTTCCAGTGTTGGAGCATTCACTGCTTCTGGAGGGACCTGATGGATTACATCCCAGAGTTCTGAAGGAGCTGGCAGATGTTATCTCAGAACCATTACACCATATCTTTAAAAAATGTTGGAGCACTTGGGAACTACCTGAGTTTTGGAAAAGAGCTGATGTGGTTCCCATCTTCAAAAAAGGAAGAAAAAAAAAAGGCCCAGTACTCTTCAATATCTTCCTAAATGATTTAGATGAACGAATGTAAGGGGATCTCATCAAATGTGCAGATGACCCCAAGATGGCAGGACTAGCCAATACCTCAGAAGACAAGCTCAGAATGCAAAATGATCTTGACAGACTTGCACAATGGGCCCTATCTAACAAAATGATATTTAATATGGAGAAAAGCCAGATTTTACACCTAGACAGGAAAAAACAAAGATAGAAGAACATATTAGGCGAAACCTGGCTTAAAAACAATAACTGTGAGAGGGACCTTGGAGTCCTAGTCCAGGACTTTTCAATCTTTTCACCCATCGTACCACTTTTAGGATAGGGCAATAGTCGAGTATCACCAGTCGCCTAGCAAGGTGACAAAAACTTGATGACCCCCCCCCCAAAAAAGGAAAAAAGTGATAAAATACAGGTAGTCCTTGACTTACAACAGTTTGTTTAGTGACTGTTTGAAGTTACAACGGCACTGAAAAAAGTGACTTATGACCATTTTTCATGCTTATGATCGTTGCAGCTTCCCCAGGGTTTTGGGATTTACATTCAGATACTTGGAAATTGATTCATATTTATGATGGTCCCAGGGTCACGTGATCCCCTTTTGCAACCTTCTGACAAGCAAAGTTAATGGGGAAACCAGATTCACTTAAGAACTGTGTTACTAATTGAACAACTGCAGTGATTCACTTAACAAATGTGGCAAGAAAAGTCATAAAATGGGTGAACACTCATTTAACAAATTTCTCACTTAGCAACACAAATTTTGGGCTAAATTGTGGTTGTAGATTGAGGACTATCTGTACACCCACTTACCACACTTTTAATGGGAAACTTGTGTTTGTTTCTCTGACATTAATCTTTGCACTGTTCTATCCCCTTCTCTCCTTCTGGTTGACTCAAAGAAGCCGATAGGTGATTGCAGGGGCTTTGGGGGGAGTGCGGCTTCTGCAGTTGAAGTGGGGATATGGGGGGTGTTGGGGTGCTAGTTGGCTATTCCCCAAAGATTCCCTAACTTTAAAACAGCTCTTGGGTGGCAACAGTTACCCAGCATGAGGGGCTCAGGAGAAAGAGATGCCGGCAATGCTAACTTCCAAGAATGAGGAGCTCAGAGGCAGCTACAAGCAGGGGAGGCAGGGAGGGAGGGGCAAAGAAAGGAAATCAAACCTGATTGACAGGGATCAATCCACAGAGTGCAGATCCCCATCCTCCCTGGCCTGGCAGGGGTCTTCCTGCCCCACCGTTGCAGACAAAGGGGGGCTCCGATGAGGAGGAGAAGGAGGTGGAGGAAGAAGGTTTAAGCAAGCTTAGCAACTGGAGTGGGGATTCCCCCAAAAAACAAATGTGTAGCAAGACAGTAGTGACCAAAACCTGCTGCACCCACCCAGCAGATGGGGGGGGGAGATAAAAACCAAAACAGCCCCCTCCTACTGCCAATCCTCAACAGAAATGCTCACGACAACAAAAACCTCCCACAGGGGGAAGAGTGCAGGCATCTGGGCGCCTTGCTTGGCTGGTGGCTTGGGGGGGGGGGTAAAGAAAGAAGCTTTACCCCACCCAAATGCTACCCTCTCATGAAAGCAGGATGAAAACTCCGAAAAACGACAAAGGAAAAAGGTTAAAACAGAAGAGTGTCTCTTCTGAACAAGAAAAAAAAGATCACATCCTCATCCAGCTAATAGGTATGGAGTGGGGGATTTTTATTTTTTGCCTCGTTTTGCTCTTTTAAAAAGACTGCACTCCACCCAACGCCAGAAGCTGCACACCCTCACCGTTTGCCTGCTGTGCCCCCCACAGACCCAAAGCCCCTCTTTCCCTTCCTTTGAAACAAACAAACAACCCCCCAATCCTCCCATTCCTCCCCTCTGAGTTAAAATGAAAGAAAGCCAAGTTTTTTCTTTTGTGGTCTTTACATATTTAAACTGCTAGAAGGAAGTGGGGAAGCAAACCATTGCAAGACACTCTTCTGTTTTAACCTTTCTTTCTTGTCGTTTTTCAGAGTTTTCATCCTGCTTTCGTGAGAGGGCAGCATTTGGGGGGGTGAAGCTGCCCCCTTCCCCCCCCAAGCCACAGCTGAGCAAGACGCCTGCCTGCCTGCGCTTTTCCCACGTCTGAGGTTTTTGTTGTTGTGAGCATTTCTGTTGAGGATTGGCAAGGGGGGGGCTGTTTGGTTTTTACCCCCCCCCCCGTCTGCTGGGTGGATGCAGCAGGTTTTGGTCACTTCTGTCGTGCTGGGAGGTTATCCGCAAAGCACATTTGTTTTTTGGGGGAATCCCCACTCCAATTGCTAAGCTTGCTTAAATCCTCTTCCTCCACCTCCTCTTCATCCTCACTGGAGCCCCTCTTTGTCTGCAACAGTGTGGCAGGAAGACCCCTGTCAGGCTGGGGATGATGGGATCTGCCCTCTGCGGAGTAGGGGCAGGGTTACTGTGCTCCCTCTCAATCAGGTTTGATTTCCTTTCTTTGCCCCCCCTCCCTGCCTCCCCTGCTTGTAGCTGCCTCTGAGCCCCTCATTCTTGGGAATTAGCATTGCTGGCATCTCTTTCTCCTGAGCCCCTTGTGCTGGGTAACTGTTGCCACCCAAGAGCTGTTTTACGGTTAGGGAATCTTTGGGGGATAGACAATTAGCACCCCGACATGCCCCCCATACCCACACTTCAATGGCAGAAGTTGCCATCGGCAATTGCATTCTGCTCCGAGGAGGAACGCTGGATGCAAATGGGTGGGGGTGGGAGGCTCAAGGAGAAGGAGGTGTGGCCAAGGGTAGGAGGCAAAAGATCTTAGACCTGCTGCTGATCAGCTGTAGCTGCGTACACTGATCCTGGGCTCTCAGCAGAACCCAGGCAAACCTCATGCAGCTCCAGCTGAATCTCAACCCTAAGACTGTATGGGGCTGCCTGCCACTCCCAAGGCTGCCACCAATCAGCTGTAGCTGCATGTGCCAATCCCGAGCTCTCAGCAGAGTCCTGGTGATACCTCATGAAGCTGCAGCTGACTCTCCCACAGGCCTGTGTAGTGCTGCCGCCGTTTCACCTCATCCACTTTTACACTTTTTTTAAACAGTGCTTTTGAACCCGTCGTACGCGTACCACCTGCCAGGTGCCAAAGTACCACCAGTGGTATGCGTACCACTGATTGAAAAGCCCTCTCCTAGTCGACAATCACTTAAACATGAGTTAGCAGTGTGAGGCAGCAGCAACAAAAGCTAATACAATTCTTCATTGTATAAAGCCTTTGTAAGGCCACATCTGGAACACTGCATCCAGTTTTGGTCACCATATTACAAAAAATATGTTGAGACTTTGGAAAAAGTGCAAACAAGAGCAATTAAGATGATTAAATACGTGGAGATTAAAAAACATGAAGAACAGTTGCAGGATTTGGGAATGGCCAGTCTAGAGAAAAGAAGGACTAGGGGGGACATGATAGCAGTATTCCAGTATTTGAGAGGCTGCCACAAGGAGGAGAGGGTCAATTTATTTTCCAAAGCACCAAAAACAAGACAAGAAATGGGCTTCCGGTTCTGCGCAGCTAGCACAACAGCCGAGGGATTGAGACACTCCAATCCCTACAGCTGATTTCTCTCTGTTTGGGGACCCTAAACAGGCCCAAAGCCACCCTGGAGAGGTGGCAAGGAAGGAGGGAACCCCCGCCGATCCTGGGGAGATTGTGATCAATCCGGACATCTGGAGAAAGCTCTCCAAAAACTGACACAAGAAAGCCTAGCATCATTTGTGAGTCTAGCCCCGTGGTGGCGAACCTATGGCACGCATGCCACAGGTGGCACACAGAGCCCTCTCTCTGGGCCTTCAGCTGGATTTCATAAAACCTTTTCTCTTTAGGCCTCTGCCACTGTGTGCAAAGAAACCAAAAAGTTTCAATCAATCAATCAATTTCAACTTCTCGCAGGAAAAAAAATCTTGCAAAATTGGAATTGATTGATTGAACTTTTTAGTCCCAGCTAGTCTGCCGTTACCACCACAGCCACGCCCACCCAATTGGCCACACCCACCCAATGGGCCACGCCCACCCAGCACCCAACGATACATAAGTGGGTTTTGGGTTGCAGTTTGGACACTCGGTCCCTAAAAGGTTCGCCATCACTGGTCTAGCCCAAGCTACATGCAGCCGAAGCCAAAAAGCAGTAAACTAAGCATGATTGTAAACAGTGTGACTGAACTGGGTAAGAATATTGATTTTCTCTCTTCTACCTGACTGATTTCCTGAGAAAAAAAGAAAAAAATCCTAGAAGTAAAAATCCTCTGAAAGTGAGTGGGGGGGAGGTCTTTGTTCCACCCTCCTCTAAACGGAAGCAGCGAATTAAGTTTATGGGAAAAAAATACAGAAAATTGAAAGATGGACTGGTGCTGACATCTAATGGTGGATGAAAAATATACAGCCTAGAAAGAAAAGCCTGTTGTCGTGACCTTCAGGGCTTTGATTAAACAAAGAGCAGCTGTAACAAAAGAAAAAATTGTGGACTATCTACAAAGTGAGAACTATAAACTTAGAAAACATTGACCTTCCTGGATTATAAATATTTTTTAAATTGCGACAGCACCCCCTAGCACCTCCAGCCTCGCAGCCATGAGGCATCCCTTTCAACAGGACCACCCCACTCGCCCACATGGTAGAGAAATGGCCGGCAGCAGTATGTTAGTGCTGGCAATCTCTCCCCATCAAATCACCCCTTCCTGAGTGTGGGGGAAGGAAAGAGATGAGAAGGTGAAGGAAGGAACGGAGGGTGGGAGGGAGGAAGGAAGGAACAGAGGAAGGAACAAAGAGGGAGAAAGGAATGGAGGGTGGGAGGGAGGAAGGAAGGAACAGAGGAAGGAAGGAAGGAAGGAAGGAAGGAACAATGGAAGGAAGGATCGGAGGATGGGAGGGAGGAAGGAAGGAACAGAGAAAGAAAGGAACAGGGAGGAAGGAATAGAGGGTGAGAGGAAGGAAGGAAGGGAATGGAGGGAGGAAGGAAGGAAGGAAGGAAGGGAGGGAGGGAGGGAGGGAAAAAGGGAGGAAGGAAGGAACAGAGAAAGGAAGGAACAAGGAGGGAGGAAGGAATGGAGGATGAGAGGAAGGAAGGAAGGAATGGAGGGAGGAAGGAGGGGAGAGTGGGAGGGAAAAAGGAAGGGAGGAAGGAAGGAACAGGCAGGAAGGAACGGGGGTGGGAGGGAAGAAGGAAGGAACAGAGGAAGGAAGGAAGGGAGGAAGGAAGGAAGGAAGGAAGGAACAGAGGGAGGAAGGAACAGAGGGTGGGAGGGAGGGAAGAGAGGAAGGAAGGAAGGGAGGGAGGGTGGGAAGGAGGGAGGAAGGAAGGAAGGGAGGGAAAAAGGGAGGAAGGAACAGAGGAAGGAAGGAACAGGATGGAAGGAACGGAGGGTGAGAGGAAGGAAGGAAAGAAGGAACAAAGGGAGGAAGGAGGGAGAGTGGGAGGGAGGGAGGGAAAAAGGGACGGAGGAAGGAAGGAACAGGGAGGAAGGAATGGGGGTGGGAGTGAAGAAGGAAGGAACAGAGGAAGGAAGGAAGGAAGGGAGGGAGGAGGAAGGAAGGAACAGAGGAAGGAAGGAAGGGAGAGTGGGAGGGAGGGAGGAAGGAGAGGAAGGAAGGAAGGGAGGGTGGGAAGGAGGGAGGAAGGAAGGAAGGAAGGGAGGGAAAAAGGGAGGAAGGAACAGAGGAAGGAAGGAACAGGGAGGAAGGAACGGAGGTGAGAGGAAGGAAGGAACGAACGAAGGGAGGAAGGAGGGAGAGTGGGAGGGAGGGAGGGAAAAAGGGAGGGAGGGAAAAAGGGAGGGAGGAAGGAAGGAATAGCGAGGAAGGAACGGGGGGTGGGAGGGAAGAAGGAAGGAACAGAGGGAGGAAGGAACGGAGGGTGGGAGGGAGGAAGGAAGGAACAGAGGAAGGGAGGGTGTGAGGGAGGGAGGGAGGGACCATGTCCCGACGCTCGCCCCAGTCCCACCCTCCTCCACTGGAGACCCTCAGATCTGTCCCAGTCCTGCCCAGGCACCCCTGAAGCAAGTGATGTCGAGCTGGCCATGCCCACCCACTAGCCCACACCCACCCCGGCCACACCCACCCAATAGGCCACACCCATCCAGGCCACCACCACCCCCGAGGGCAACCACAATGCTGATGCGGCCCTCAATGAAATTGAGTTTGACACCCCTGATCTATAACATTTACAAGATTATGGAAAGATTCTTTGATGCAACAGAATATATTGATTGGGAAAGATGCATGGCAAAAGAAGAGGGCTAAAATGAGAATTGAGGAATTAGATGATGGGGTGTATCATAGGGAATATTTAAAAATTAAACGCTTCTTTGAATATGGCTGAAGAAATAGAAAGATTTTAGTTTAAGAGGGATGAACCCTCCAAGTAAGACAGTATTTTTTATTTTCCTTTTTCCTTTTGTTTTTCGATATGAGAACTATAAAAATGTGTGGGATGATCAACATAAAGGAAATGTTCTGGATATTTAAATGTAATTGATTTTAAGAAAATTTCAATGGATAACTAAAAATGGGAAAAAATGTTTTGAATAGAGTTAAAAGATTACATGATTGGATTTAATCATGGGTAAAGAGAACAGAAAAAAATTGGAAATAAGTGTATACTAGTTCAAGAGGGATATGTATTTTAAGTAGTATATTATTTTCTTATTTTTTTACTTTTTCCTTTTTCCTTTTTTCTTATTTTTTTATTTTTTTTCTTTCTCTCTCTCGTGTCTTTTCTTTTTCTATGTCTTTCTTTTGTGTCTTTTTCTTACTTATTTTTTAAGACATGAAAATAGATTTAAATACTTTAAGGTAATTAATTCTGGGAAAATGTTAACCAGTAGAAATGTTTTGAACATTGTAGGGAAAATAAATTTAAACAAGAATTGTAAACAGGATTTATGAAGAGGCAACCAAGATGACCAAGAAAAGAAGCATGATATTGATGTGATTATTATTGGTAGAAATTTTAGAAAAATCTTTATATTTAATTGTTACCTATCAAATTAATAAGAATTGTATTAATTTAAGGTTGCAAAGAGAATATTATTGGAAGAAGAGAAAATCAAGCAAAGCTATTATGTGGATTTTGGAATATTGAAACTAACTGTTAATGATTAATTTGTAAATATAAACCCAGACAACACGCTGTTTACCAAATATTAAGGTGTTCATGTTAAAAAAAATCAATAAAGTATATTTTTTTTAAAAAGAAGACAAGAAACAACGTATGGAAACTAATCAAGGAGAGAAGCAACCTGGAATTAAGAAGAAACTTCCTAACAGTGAGGACAATTAACCAATGGAATAGCTTGCTTTCAGATGTTTTGGGTGCTTCATCACTCAAGGTTTTTAAGAGGAGACTGGACAACCACTTGTCTGAAATGATATAGGGACTCCTGTTTGAGCAGTGGGCTAGACTAGAAGATCTCCAAGGTCCCTTCCAACTCTATAATAATAATAATAATAATAATAATAATAATAATAATAATAATAATAATAATAATAATAATAATAATAATAATAATAAT